>CAWUFW010024485.1:0-59806 GCA_963921515.1 Calotriton arnoldi | reverse complement strand
ATGCTATGTGCCCTCCTCGGGCCTGGTTAAACTGCCACAGTACAGCAGTCATGTTGTCCAGGAGCCATGTCCCTCTATTGTGCACTGCCCACTCCTCATCTGATACCCAGGTGTGGCCCTTACATGCAGGGAATTCTGTCACTTAGGACTGTGTCCTTGCAGTTTGCTTGACTCAAGGTGGGAGACAGCATCTGTTTCCCTGACTCTGTGGTGGGCATCATGGGTGGGTCCATTGCTTACACAATGCCTGTATTCTGACATGTATTCAGCGTGTTACTTTGATCTGTGGTCCAATTGCTGAGCTGATCCACCACATGTGGCTGGGGTATCTGGCACACACCCATGCTGCGGGTGGGAACAATGTTTGGGCCCCAGGAGTATGTATATGACGTGTGTCACACATACTTAGCCAGCTGCCTACAGTCCAGGGCTCATCCCTCATTCATGTGGGGCTGGACAGTCATGGCTACTCCAGGCCATACAATACACTCTGTACTCCCACTCCCGTGTATCAGCTGACACATTGTGCGCAGTGATTTGACCCCTCAGGTGTCTGCCTCTGTGTCAGTGTGCTGTGGATTAGTCGCCAGGACTGCTGTGGAGTTTCTTGGTAGGGGCTCAGCATGCCACTGGAGATGTGACCATAGGAGACGATACTTGTGTGACACATAGGTGTCTGATCAGCTGCCCATGCAGACTGGGGCATGTGAATGTGAAGTTCAGGCAGCTGTTCCCCATGCACAGCAGAGTGTGAGGGGCTCAGGTTCAGAGGGTAGTGTCACAGGTCTCCCATATGTCCAATAGGTATGACCTGGACAGATGAGGGTTAAGAGGATGTGTTGTGGGGGGGATGTACATGTGCACTTGTGCAGCTCCAGGACTTGCATTCCCCATGACCTACTATTGTGACACAGTGCAGAGTGTTGTTGTCTGGCTGCAAAGTCATACATCACTGAGACAGTGATGTATGACTTTGCAGTCATGCCTCCGCCATGGCATGTGTCTACTGATTGGTGAGCCTGCAGGGGAGTGACATGTGCTACATGCACACCATAGTGGCGCTGGCTATCAGGACATGGGTGCATCATGGTGTCTGTCGCTGGTATGCATCACATGCATTTCCTATTTGACTCTGGGCATCCCTTTCATCCGGAAACCTGTACTGACTCAGTGGCAAGAGCTGTGATGTGTCCACACCGTGTCCTCTGCACTGTCCAACTACTGTGTACTTGGTGCATGTGTCAACACTGGGGTGTTGCAATCCAACAGACACCAGACAGATGGGTGCAAGGCCATGTGGGATGTGAGTGCCATGCTTGGCATCAGACTGACAATTGACTTCTCCTGTTCAATTAGGGCACTTTTAGCAATGTACAACTGATGATGCCAGGGCTTGCTCTGTGATGTGCTGTGCTCACAGTGGTGTGTGCGTTATGTGCAGGTGACTGATGTCTGTCTGTATCCCCATTGTTTGCAGATACATCCACGGCCACGGAAGGGGACAGCTCCACGGACCAGGAGGAGCCAGAGAGCCAGACTGGGTCAGCAGCCGAGGAGTGGTCGGAGGGACCCAGTGGCACGGAGGGCGAGGGGAGCCACACCGAGGAGTCCTCAGCAGCATCCACCTCAGCTGAGGACCAGAGCAACTCGGAGGATGACTCCCTTGTGGAGGCGGGTGTCAGCAGCCACCACACCCCAGCTAGTGTTGCTGTCCCCGCCACCACCAGCACCACCACCGCCCTCCCATCGGCTCCCATTCCCCAGGTCCGTGGAGGCTCCCATGTCCGGGAGCGTGTTTCCTTTGGGCCAGGCACCGCACCCCCTGCCCCTGTGTCCCCTGCTGCCCTGAGTGAGGAGTCTGTGTACCTCCTTCGCCAGCTCCATGTAGGGCAGACAGCCATGCTGAGTGTCCTCCATGCGCACACCGCGCTGTTGACTCAGCTGGTGTCGTTCATGGAGGGCATCTCATCGGGCATGTCTGACCTACAGAGGGGCAATAGGTCCATGGACTCCTCCCTGACGGCAGCAGTGTCCCTCCTCAAATGGTCCCTCACCCCTCCTGCCTCTGCTCCATCCACACTCCCCAGCACCTTACCCGTCCCAAGCACACACACACCGGCACAGGCACACACCAGCACACACACATCCAGCACACTGACACACACGCCAATGACAAAACGCACACGCACGCACATTCAGGGGACTGAAGCCAGACTCACAGGGGATGGGGCCCTGGAACACACACACACATCCACATGCACTGCGCAGTCCTCAGTTCCCTCTCCCTCCAAAGCACCCTCCCTTGCCTCACATTCAACCCCAAAGTCACAGCAGCTCTTCCTCTGTGACCTCGGCCTCTTCCCCACCGATGAAGCTGCTCCAGCATCCCGGGGGAAGAGGAAGCCCACCCACACGGAGCAGAGTGCCCCTCGCCCCCGGACACCCCTCCCCCAGGCGCAGACGGACTGAGGCCCCCACCCGCAAGTCCCCCCGGAGTGGTAAGACAAAGACCCCGCCACCGCCCTGCAGCTCAGGCACAAGGTCTCCGTCCTCCATCCCTCAGCCCCCACTGCACAGGTGCCCCCACCACACCCTGCCCCAGGTTCCCCCACCCACAGATATACCATCCCCAAGAGGATCAGGCCTTCTCCCCCTGCCACTTGCTCTCCCAGCACCACACCCCCCGCTGCGCTTGTCTGTGCCACTGATGTGGTGAGGGTGTCCTCCCCCTCTGTCCAATCCACCTTGCCTGTTCCCCATTCTCCTCCCCTGGAGGTAGGCACTGCAGTGGAGTCCACTACCGCCCTGTCTGACTTGGGCACTGCAGTGGCGGACCTGTCCACCCCATCTGCAGGGTCCACTGCAGTTGTGCCGGCACCCACGACATCTGAGTCATGCCCCCCAGTTGTGCCGGCACACACCATGTCAGACACCTCCACTGCAGTTGTCAGTGGCTCTCCAGCACCCACCACCCCTTCCCTGACTCCCCCTGGTGAGCCCTGATCCTGTCCCTGCGGTGCCTGGCCTGCCCCCCCGGTTGCCCCTCCTAGTGGATTGTCCCTGGTTTTGTGCAGGCATGCGTAGGGTGACATCTGCCAGTGTCACCCTGTTTGAACTTTGACAATGGACTGGCCATTGGCCTTTGCTCTATTTTTTCTGGACGTCGTTATCAAACAACACATATGCTGACTAAAGCAACTTTCTTTTCTCTAGTGCTCATGCTTCAGATGTACATGTTGTTGGTGCTGCTAACCATGCCCTTGCTGCAGTGATGGTGATATCTGGTCTCATGATCATGAAGTGTTACTGTGCAGGAACCCATGTGGTCCAGGGGGAATGTGTCCTATCATGTGGTGTATCCATGTCATCAATAGCAGCATCTGAGGGTGTCATGTGTTCAGTATTTGGCAATGGGTTTCCTACTTACATTGGCAATTTCATATCTGTGGCTTCCACCCCTGCACATCTGTTGTGCCTGCCATCGTTGCATTTGTCTACTTCCCTGACCGTGTTGCCATCTCCAGTGGACATGCAGGTTTGGGCATCAATGGGGAAGGACTCATCCGTGTAGTCAGTGCAACATTGCTATACAAGTGTGTTGGATCTGTGCTGATGATTCCGTTGGCACATCCATGACCAGGCTGATGTGATGGGAGCCCTCATTTGGTGCTAATTGTTGATTGTGTGACCAAGTGCTCAGCTGACATGATGGGGCCCTACTGAGGCAACATATGGCACAGCTTTCCTCACACAGGAGTGGAGTCCCCTCATGGCAGTGTGTACACGTGTGACATTGCCTGCACCCAAGGTGTGTGTTGTATGTGCATGTCTGTGTGTTCACTTCCATTCATCTGCGCATGCTGTGATCCCTAGTGTTGTACCTGTTTGTGATGCTTGCTGACTTGAGCTATGTTCCCCCAAGTCTTCTCCCTGTGTTCTCTGTGATGTGGGTGCATGGCACATTACTGGTCATCAGGGTGTCACCCATAGGTGTGTTTTCGGTCAGGGCTGAGTTTGTGTGCAGACGCAGATGGGTCACAGTCAGGTTTCCCCTTGGCACTTGTTGTTTGCCCCTGTCATGTGATTTCCAGTTTGTGTTATCTTTCAGTGATTGTGACACGTTGTGTGTGTGACTGCTGGCACTCCTCAGGGTCCGGGCTGCAATGTTGGTTGTTGTCTATGTGTGTTCTTTGTGGGTGACCTTGGCTTCTTCATTGGTGTGTGACTGTGGCTGGGATCCCATTGGTCGGTGTGGTATTGCCGTCATGTCCATGTACAGCGTAGTGTGCCGTGTGTCAGACATTCAGGAGTCTTGTTGAGTGTCCATGTGTGATATGTTTCTACACCTTGGTTCCCACCCACCACCCTGGAATAGTCATGGGTGCATGTGCAATGTCACCAGTGCATGTGTACTTCACTGCTGCACATTGTCAGAGGTCGAGGGGTGTGGTGTTGAGTGTGTGCAGATGAGAGTTGTTGCCCGGCTAGGCCCCTGCCTCCATGTTGGCCTTGGCTTACTGGCCATGCTGATTGATTTGTGCTTGTGTAGGTGTGATGGTAGTTAGTTGCTCAGGACACCTGACTGTGGTTCACAGTGTGAACGACATTTAGCTTTGTCATCACAGTGGTATTTTTATTCAGCCCAGGGTCACCACATTGTGGGGGCCCTGGGGGTGGTGCTGTGGTGTGTCTGTGTCTTGCTGTGTCAGTTGTTGTTCCTACGTGCCTGTGTGACATGTGTGTTTTGTGCTCCCTCTCACCTGACAATGCCTGCTTGCCCACATAGGGGATTTGGATCCATGAGTTACCTTAGTGTGGCAGTGTATGCACATCTGTATGATTGGTATTCAGCTCTCCTCATGTGTTGTGTGGTTGCCTGGGGACACTGGCACCCCCACCCCTCACCTGCTGTGTATGATGACAGTGTTGGTCTGCCTGTTTGTGTTTGTGCATCTGCACCACTGCATTGGCATATCTTGGGTGTGCCATTGGCTGTATGTTGTTTGGTGTGTTTCCCCTGCTGTCCCTGGGACTCCTAGGTCATCGGTCAGCACAGTGATCATGGTTTGTGTGTCCCATTGCTGCCATGGTATGGTATCTGTTCACCTCACATCTGCTGTCTCCACAGGATATCTGCATTTGTGTGCCCATTGGTGCAAATATGTGGTTCTGCATTCTGATGGTCACTTCTGTCATTGTGTCATTGATGACTGTTGACGGTCTCAGCCCCCATGGGTGTTGTTTGTCTGCACATGGCCAAAGGAATGTTTCATTTGCACTGCAGTATTTGGCTCCCCCAATTTATGTTGCAATGGGACACATACACTACTTTGCCACAGATGAGTTTTTGGTTCTGTGACCAGGAATGATCCATGCAGTTTGGCAGTTGCAGCTCTTTCTTTGTCAACAATTACCTTTTGGTCACTGTGATGATGAGGGTGTAGACCCCATTGCCACAATGGTCAAAATGTGCTTCAGCTATGGACCCCACACTTGCCTTTTGGTCACTGTGATGATGGGGGTTTAGACCCCATTGCCACAATGGTCAAAATGTGCTTCAGCTATGGACCCCACACTTGCCTTTTGGTCACTGTGATGATGGGGGTTTAGGCCCCATTGCCACAATGGTCATGGGCTGCTTGCATTGTGGGTGCCACACACATATATGTGTGGCACATGTGCTAGGGGGTCACATTGTATGTTCAAAGTCATGTTCGGTGTTGTAGGCATTTGACACAACCTACACACGCTTGTCATGGTGGTGGGGGGATGTCTTAATCTTGCATTCCCTAGGTTGTGGTGTGCTTGTTGTGTCATGCATTGTCCATCCTATGAGTGGGGGTGGTAGTAGTGGTAGGCATCCAGCCCCCGTGGGTGAGGGTGGTAGTAGTGGTGGGCATCCAGCCCCCCTGGCTAAGGGTGGTAGTAGTGGTAGGCATCCTGCCCCCTGGGTGAGGGTGGTAGTAGTGGTAGGCATCCTGCCCCCCTGGGTGAGGGTGGTAGTAGTGGTGAGGCATCCTGCCCCCTGGGTGAGGGTGGTAGTAGTGGTAGGCATCCTGCCCCCCTGGCTGAGGGTGGTAGTAGTGGTAGGCATCCTGCCCCCTGGGTGAGGGTGGTAGTAGTGGTAGGCATCCTGCCCCCTGTCTAAGGGTGGTAGTAGTGGTGGGCATCCAGCCCCCCTGGCTAAGGGTGGTAGTAGTGGTAGGCATCCTGCCCCCCTGGCTAAGGGTGGTAGTAGTGGTAGGCATCCTGCCCCCTGGGTGAGGGTGGTAGTAGTGGTGGGCATCCTGCCCCCTGGCTAAGGGTGGTAGTAGTGGTGGGCATCCTGCCCCCTGGCTAAGGGTGGTAGTAGTGGTGGGCATCCAGCCCCCCTGGCTAAGGGTGGTAGTAGTGGTAGGCATCCTGCCCCCTGGGTGAGGGTGGTAGTAGTGGTAGGCATCCTGCCCCCCTGGGTGAGGGTGGTAGTAGTGGTAGGCATCCTGCCCCCCTGGGTGAGGGTGGTAGTAGTGGTAGGCATCCTGCCCCCCGTGGGTGAGGGTGGTAGTAGTGGTGGGCATCCTGCCCCCGTGGGTGAGGGTGGTAGTAGTGGTGGGCATCCTGCCCCCTGGCTAAGGGTGGTAGTAGTGGTGGGCATCCAGCCCCCCTGGCTAAGGGTGGTAGTAGTGGTGGGCATCCTGCCCCCTGGCTAAGGGTGGTAGTAGTGGTGGGCATCCTGCCCCCTGGCTAAGGGTGGTAGTAGTGGTGGGCATCCAGCCCCCCTGGCTAAGGGTGGTAGTAGTGGTAGGCATCCTGCCCCCAGGGTGAGGGTGGTAGTAGTGGTAGGCATCCTGCCCCCCTGGGTGAGGGTGGTAGTAGTGGTAGGCATCCTGCCCCCTGGGTGAGGGTGGTAGTAGTGGTAGGCATCCTGCCCCCCGTGGGTGAGGGTGGTAGTAGTGGTGGGCATCCTGCCCCCGTGGGTGAGGGTGGTAGTAGTGGTGGGCATCCTGCCCCCCTGGCTAAGGGTGGTAGTAGTGGTAGGCATCCTGCCCCCTGGGTGAGGGTGGTAGTAGTGGTATGCATCCTGCCCCCCTGGGTGAGGGTGGTAGTAGTGGTGGGCATCCTGCCCCCCTGTCTAAGGGTGGTAGTAGTGGTGGGCATCCAGCCCCCTGGCTAAGGGTGGTAGTAGTGGTAGGCATCCTGCCCCCTGGGTGAGGGTGGTAGTAGTGGTAGGCATCCTGCCCCCCTGGGTGAGGGTGGTAGTAGTGGTGGGCATCCTGCCCCCTGTCTAAGGGTGGTAGTAGTGGTGGGCATCCAGCCCCCTGGCTAAGGGTGGTAGTAGTGGTAGGCATCCTGCCCCCTGGGTGAGGGTGGTAGTAGTGGTAGGCATCCTGCCCCCCTGGGTGAGGGTGGTAGTAGTGGTAGGCATCCTGCCCCCCTGGGTGAGGGTGGTAGTAGTGGTAGGCATCCTGCCCCCCGTGGGTGAGGGTGGTAGTAGTGGTGGGCATCCTGCCCCCGTGGGTGAGGGTGGTAGTAGTGGTGGGCATCCTGCCCCCTGGCTAAGGGTGGTAGTAGTGGTAGGCATCCTGCCCCCCTGGGTGAGGGTGGTAGTAGTGGTGGGCATCCTGCCTCCCTGTCTAAGGGTGGTAGTAGTGGTGGGCATCCAGCCCCCCCTGGCTAAGGGTGGTAGTAGTGGTAGGCATCCTGCCCCCCTGGGTGAGGGTGGTAGTAGTGGTGGGCATCCTGCCTCCCTGTCTAAGGGTGGTAGTAGTGGTGGGCATCCAGCCCCCCTGGCTAAGGGTGGTAGTAGTGGTAGGCATCCTGCCCCCCTGGGTGAGGGTGGTAGTAGTGGTAGGCATCCTGCCCCCCTGGGTGAGGGTGGTAGTAGTGGTGGGCATCCTGCCCCCTGTCTAAGGGTGGTAGTGGTGGGCATCCAGCCCCTGGCTAAGGGTGGTAGTAGTGGTAGGCATCCTGCCCCCTGGGTGAGGGTGGTAGTAGTGGTAGGCATCCTGCCCCCCGTGGGTGAGGGTGGTAGTAGTGGTGGGCATCCTGCCCCCTGTCTAAGGGTGGTAGTAGTGGTGGGCATCCAGCCCCCCTGGCTAAGGGTGGTAGTATTGGTAGGCATCCTGCCCCCCTGGCTAAGGGTGGTAGTAGTGGTAGGCATCCTGCCCCCTGGGTGAGGGTGGTAGTAGTGGTAGGCATCCTGCCCCCCTGGGTGAGGGTGGTAGTAGTGGTAGGCATCCTGCCCCCGTGGGTGAGGGTGGTAGTAGTGGTGGGCATCCTGCCCCCCGTGGGTGAGGGTGGTAGTAGTGGTGGGCATCCTGCCCCCTGGCTAAGGGTGGTAGTAGTGGTGGGCATCCAGCCCCCTGGCTAAGGGTGGTAGTAGTGGTGGGCATCCTGCCCCCTGGCTAAGGGTGGTAGTAGTGGTGGGCATCCAGCCCCCCTGGCTAAGGGTGGTAGTAGTGGTAGGCATCCTGCCCCCTGGGTGAGGGTGGTAGTAGTGGTAGGCTTCCTGCCCCCCTGGGTGAGGGTGGTAGTAGTGGTAGGCATCCTGCCCCCCTGGGTGAGGGTGGTAGTAGTGGTAGGCATCCTGCCCCCGTGGGTGAGGGTGGTAGTAGTGGTGGGCATCCTGCCCCCGTGGGTGAGGGTGGTAGTAGTGGTGGGCATCCTGCCCCCCTGGCTAAGGGTGGTAATAGTGGTAGGCATCCTGCCCCCTGGGTGAGGGTGGTAGTAGTGGTAGGCATCCTGCCCCCCTGGGTGAGGGTGGTAGTAGTGGTGGGCATCCTGCCCCCTGTCTAAGGGGGTAGTAGTAGTGGTGGGCATCCAGCCCCCTGGCTAAGGGTGGTAGTAGTGGTAGGCATCCTGCCCCCTGGGTGAGGGTGGTAGTAGTGGTAGGCATCCTGCCCCCCTGGGTGAGGGTGGTAGTAGTGGTGGGCATCCTGCCCCCTGTCTAAGGGTGGTAGTAGTGGTGGGCATCCAGCCCCCTGGCTAAGGGTGGTAGTAGTGGTAGGCATCCTGCCCCCTGGGTGAGGGTGGTAGTAGTGGTAGGCATCCTGCCCCCCTGGGTGAGGGTGGTAGTAGTGGTGGGCATCCTGCCCCCTGTCTAAGGGTGGTAGTAGTGGTGGGCATCCAGCCCCCCCTGGCTAAGGGTGGTAGTAGTGGTAGGCATCCTGCCCCCCCTGGGTGAGGGTGGTAGTAGTGGTAGGCATCCTGCCCCCCCTGGGTGAGGGTGGTAGTAGGGGTAGGCATCCTGCCCCCCTGGGTGAGGGTGGTAGTAGTGGTAGGCATCCTGCCCCCCCTGGGTGAGGGTGGTAGTAGTGGTAGGCATCCTGCCCCCCCTGGGTGAGGGTGGTAGTAGTGGTAGGCATCCTGCCCCCCGTGGGTGAGGGTGGTAGTAGTGGTGGGCATCCTGCCCCCCGTGGGTGAGGGTGGTAGTAGTGGTGGGCATCCTGCCCCCCTGGCTAAGGGTGGTAGTAGTGGTAGGCATCCTGCCCCCCCTGGGTGAGGGTGGTAGTAGTGGTAGGCATCCTGCCCCCCTGGGTGAGGGTGGTAGTAGTGGTGGGCATCCTGCCCCCTGTCTAAGGGTGGTAGTAGTGGTGGGCATCCAGCCCCCTGGCTAAGGGTGGTAGTAGTGGTAGGCATCCTGCCCCCTGGGTGAGGGTGGTAGTAGTGGTAGGCATCCTGCCCCCCTGGGTGAGGGTGGTAGTAGTGGTAGGCATCCTGCCCCCTGGGTGAGGGTGGTAGTAGTGGTAGGCATCCTGCCCCCGTGGGTGAGGGTGGTAGTAGTGGTAGGCATCCTGCCCCCCTGGGTGAGGGTGGTAGTAGTGGTAGGCATCCTGCCCCCCGTGGGTGAGGGTGGTAGTAGTGGTAGGCATCCAGCCCCCCCTGGGTTGGGGTGGTGGTGTGCATTCAGGCCCCTGTGTGCATATGTGGCACGGGTGATGGGCATCCCGCCCCTATGGTGCTGATGTTGCTGGTGTAAGTATATTCAGATTCCCCGTTTATGTGTGTGATGTGTCGTGTACGTGTTGTATGTGTTTTGTGGTTGGTGTCTGGCTTACCTTCTGCGCCGTACGCGTCCGTGCCTGTTCCGGTAGTAGATGTAGAATATTGGTATGATCGGGACGAAGGGATTCATGGTTGGTTCGTGTCGTTCGTCCTTCTCGTTGCTTGGCGTCGTCCTCGTCGCTTCGCTTCGTCCTCGTCGCTTCGCGTCGTCCTCGTCGGTGCCGTGTTCGTCTCGTAGCCGTGGATTGTGTTGTGGCGCGAATCGGAGCTTATGTGCGCCTCTCCCGGATGCTTTGACGTGCCGTGCGTAGCGACGGGTTCGGCGCGTACGGGAAGCGCATCGTACTTGTCCGGCCGGACGGGGCTGCATTTTTCCTTCCGTGTGACTCGATTCGGCGTTTCCGGATTCGCCTCGGTCGGAGAACAGGACCTGGTTTGGGTGAGTACGGCTCGGCCGGAATTTTTGCTGTTGTGCGCATCGTACTTGCTCGTTCGGTGTGCTGTACGGATCGGTCGGGAAACAGGCTTTCGCATGGCTTTTTTCCCGGCCGAATAGTATTGGGTGCGCCTCCGACCGAGATCGGAATCGGCCCCTTTGTCGTGAGACGGGTGGGAAATAAAGCGATACAAATAAAGCCAATGTATTAAAATTGATGGTCGGAAGTTTAAAGACAAAGGTCTTCAGAAATCGTACCAAATCAATATGGTGTGAGGATCAACCCCCTGTCCCTGTCCAATCAGAAGTAGTGGTCCCATATTTTAGCAACATTAAGGGGAGGTACATGGGCGTAGAAGGGTATAATAGATATAGCATTAGTTAATTAAAAGAGAGACTAGAGGGACGAGGCTAGACGCTGACAAGAGAAGGAGATGCTGCAAGAGAGCAGAGGACCAGAGAGAACAAGCGTAGAAGCTTCTAGCTCCAGACCGTCAAGCTGATCGATTGCAGACTGAACCGCTGTCCAGAGAGGTCCTGAGGAGGGGGCGGCGGAGTCCATTAGAAGAAAGGCATGGGAGAATCGAGGAGAAGTCGAGTATCAGAGAGGGGAACGACGCAGGCGTCGTTGTAGAGAGGTCACCGGTCCTGTCCTGATCCTGGAGAAGGTCTTTGCTCTTCATCCTTCCTGGGTCCTAATCTTTCCAACTCCTTGGCCAAGGGTTTGGTTCTCGCACTTAGGTAAATATAAATGCAACCTTTAGTTGCGCTGCTGTCTCTATCTTCTCCTTTCTGAGGGACCGTCATTAATCAATAATTATTATTCTATGCTTCATCCGTGATATGCGATTAAGTACCATGTGGTTCTGTAAATTACTCTGCTAAATCTTTAGATAAACATTTTAAAACTTCCTGACTCAGTGGTTATTTCAGGATTATGTACTATAATGAATGTCACTCATTTTAAACTTCCCAATTAGCAAAGGATTCATTGGTAAGTCATTACTCTTCAATCGGAAGGTAATTGGTAGCAGGGATTTTGATAAAGAGTACAACTGAAAACCCAGCGTAAGTATTAGCGTAGTATGAATGTATGGGCCCAAGTAAGTATCTGGTGTATGAATGCTGTTTGCTAATATCGCGCTGGATCATCAACATGTGTGCACAAAATTATGCTCTTAATCCACCTCAATCGTTCTGGCCTGCTGGTGGAGTTCCCTGTATGAAGTGGGTAGAATGGAAACCCTTCTTCTTAAACTACATTGAGACCTTAGACGACCAAGGGAAAATGTCTCCTGAGCAAATAAAGTGCATATTTTTACATTGTATTGGTCCTGAGGGTCTAAAAGCTTTTACTCAAATGTCCAAAGCTATTGGTGGAGATGGGGACTCTAATGTTTTTGATTGTGCCATTGCTGATTTTGATAGGCATTTTTCTCATAAAGTTTGTATCGGTATTATTAGATACAAGTTTTTTCATAGAAAACAAGAGTCTAATGAGAGTGTTGATGATTATGTGGCTGCCCTTAGAACATTATCTCTTGACTGCCAGTTTGGTTCTCTTCAAGAGGATTTTATCAGAGACCAGATTGTCATGTATGTCAATGATTCCTCTATTCAAGAGAGGTTATGGGTTAATGGGGACTCCAATTTGCAACATATTTTAGCTTTAGTAAGGAAAGCTGAAATGTCTAGTAGAAGTGCCAAAGTTATTCAAGTTGAATCTGTTTCCAAACAAGTTGAAGTCGTCAGTAAAGTGTATCCCGGCTCTCGCTCTTTTAAGAGTTCTGGTAAAATGGATCACAACCAGATAGATAAAAAAAGATATAAATCCAAAATTCATTCTAAGGAAACCTTAAAATGCTTTAGGTGCGATAGCCCTTCTCACCTTGCCAAGAATAAGTTTTGCCCTGCTTTAAAACAAAAGTGCTCTCTTTGTGGTTTAATTGGCCACTTCGCAAAAGTCTGCAAAAAGAAAGTTAGACAAAAAGTTAAATGTGTTGAAGATGGTGATTACAGTGATGACGATGCTAACTCTTCTTCTTTTCCTGATGAGAAATTTGTTCTTCATATTAAGGAGAAAGTTGCTGAGAATATCTACAATGTTTCCAACAAGAAAAAACCTTTGTGTGATATGACGGTTGGTGGGGTGGATATTCAAATTTATGCTGATTCAGGATCTCCCTATTCCATTGTTAATGAAAGTGTTTGGAATTCCTTATTTTCCTCCAAACTAGGTTCTGAGCTGGAAGAACCTGATATTTCTCCGGAAGGGTATTCTGGGGAAAGAATTGATTTATTGGGATTCCATAATTTAGTTTTCAGGTTCAAGAACCGTGAAAGTCTTGGTAAGTTGTATGTCTCTAAAAAAGGGCCTTCTGTTTTAGGCTGGTTCGACTCGGGTAAACTTGGCATTTTGGTAAGTTTGGTAAGTTAACTGACTTTAAGCATAAAATTATCCTCAATAAAGATGCTTGTCCTAAAATTTTCAAAGCTAGAAACATTCCCATTACTGTCAGGAGGGAGGTGGAAAAAGAATTGAGCCATCTAGTGGCTGAGGATATCATTGAAAAAAATTGAATCTTCAGAGTGTGTTTCTCCTGTTGTTATTGCCAGGCGTTCCAATGGCAATATTTGCTTATGCATAGACTTAAGATATCTTAACAACAATATTTTTGTCGACCAGTTTCCATTACCACGAATTTCTGAGATGCTTTCTTCTGTCAAAGGTGCCAATTTTTTTTCGTCCGTTGATCTTTCGGCAGCGTATCACCAAATTGTTTTACCTGATGACTGCAAAATGTTAACTGCTTTTATCCCCCCTGTTGGATGCTATCAGTACAAAAGAATGCCTTTTAGACTTGCGTCTCCTGCTGCTGTGTTCCAGCGTCTCATGCATTCTTTATTTGGTCAACTGGACAATGTCCAATGCTTTCAGGATGACATTCTTTTGTACGGAAAGGATAAAGCTGAACATGACTCCATTCTTAACAAAGTTTTAGAGATTTTAGACTCTAGAGGCCTTACTGTGAAATTTTCCAAATGTAAGTTTGCTGAAACCTCTGCAACTTATTTGGGTCATGTTTTGTGCTCTGGTGGTGTTAAACCCAAACCGGAGTTGGTAGAAGCCATACTTTCTGCACCTGCTCCCAAAAGCAAAGATGATGTTCGATCATTTCTTGGTCTTACTGAATTTTACGGCAAGTATATAAAAAAATTCTTGCAGGGTGTACCAAATCAGGCAACGTTTAAAAAATAAGTCCAAATTCTTTTTGTGTTCTGATTGTGAGAGAGAGTTTAAGGATGACAAATCGGCCATTGCTGAAGCCACTACTTTATCTGGTTTTGATCCCAGTCTCCTTAGTGTATTCACTACTGATGCCAGTTCTAAAGGCTTAGGTGCTGTTTTATCCCAGAAACAAGATGGTGGTGGTGAGGCCATCATTGCCTATGCTTCAAGATCCCTTACTTCTGCCGAGGAAAAGTTTCTGTTATTGAAAGGGAAACTTTAGCCGTTGTTTAGGCTTTGGAGCATTTTAGAGCTTTTATCCGGGGTAAACAATGTCATATTAGAAGTTACCACAAACCTTTAGTCAATCTTCTTACTACTGATGGCATGATCAAGGCTTCTGAACGCATTGCTCGGATGTCTATGAGAATTCAGGATTTTGTTTATAAGATTTTTTATGTTCCGGGCAAAGACAATGTCTCTGCTGATTTTTTTATCCAGGATGCCGTTAAAAATTAAAGAAAGTGTTTCCAATTCTTGGGATGATTTCCATATTGCTCTGGTTCATGATGAAAGCATTTCTTTTATCCATAAGCAGGTCTAGTTGGAATCCTATTCTAAAGATTCCGTTGTGCAAAGTGTTTTGTCTTTTATTAACAATGGTTGGCCTTGCAAAAGCCTTTTAAGTCCTGACTTAAGGTGTTTTTGGGAAGTGCGCAATTAACTTTCTTCTGCTGAGGGCATTCTTTGGAGAGGTGATAAAGCTGTTCCTCCTTTCAAACCTAGGGATTCTATTGTTAAGTTGTGTCATGAGGGTCATTGTGGCATTGTTAAAACTAAACAATCTGTCAAGAATGGTTTCTGGTGGCCAGGTTTAGATATTTTTGTGGAACTCATTGTCAGGAATTGTGTGATTTGTGCCAATGCCGACAAATCTCTTAAAACGTTACGAACCAACATGAGTACCCCTTGCATTCCCAATGGTCCTTGGGAAACCATTGCTGCTGATATTATGGGTCCTATTGGCAGTGAGTCTAAGTATATTATTTCTGCTATTGGTGTATTTTCTAGGTAGGCCCACTATCAAGATTGTCGACAAGGTTGACACTGATGCTGTCATATCCTTTTTCGACACTATTTTCACTGAGGAGGGTTTACCCACTCAGATCATCACTGACAATGGTGTACAGTTTGTTTCTCGCAAAGCTCAATTTTTTTTTTAAAGATTAGGCCTCAAGCATTGCACCACTCCTCTTTACAACCCTAGCGGTAATGGCATGATCGAGCGTTTCAATAGGGTGCTCAAAAGTGCTATCCAATCTGTTGGTACTGAGGATAGTAAGTGGGAATTACGCATTTTCAAAACTGTTTGGTCTTATTGCACCACTATTAATGACATGACTGGTTGTACCCCTTTCGAAATTATGAGAGGTAGGATTGCCAGAACTAAAATCAATCCTGCATGGTTGGTGTTAGACTTGGCATCTTTGGCGTGGTTTCCCCTGACTTTCTGCCTCTACCTCCTGTATTTTTGATGCTGTGCTGGATTTTGTTTTTGCTGGCTTAGATGCTTTGGGCACTTTGCCACTGCTGATCAGTGTCAAAGTGCAAGTGCTCCCTGTGTAAATTGTTATTATGATTGGTTCTCCCTGATTGGCATATTTGATTTACTGGTCAGTCCCTAGTAGAGTGCACTGAGTGTGCCAGGGCTGGTAAATCAAATACTACTAGTGGGCCTGCAGCACTGATAGTGCAACCCACACGAGTAGTCCTGAAATGGTAACTCAGACTTGCCACCGCAATGTCTGTGCGCAGTTGTTAACTGCCATGTCGACTTGGCAAGTGCACCCACTTGCCAGGCCCTAACCTTCCCTTTTCTTACATGTCAGTCACCCCTAAGGTAGGCCCAAGGTTCCCCTGTGGGCAGGGTGCGGTGCATGTGAAAGGTAGGACATGCCCTGATGTGTGTGGCATGTCCTGATAGTGAAATACTGCCAATTTCGTTTTTCATTATTGTAAGGCTATCTGTCCACATAGGAAAGCATGGGAGTTAATTTATAACATCTTATAAATATAACTTACCATTGGGACCAGATAGGAAAATAAAGTTTAGTATGCCTGAACTCAGAATCTAAAGATGCATCTTTTAGGAAAGGTGATTTTTACATTCTGAGTTTGAAAATACCACTTTTAGAAAGTGGCTATTTCTTTGTTCAACCATCCTGTGTGCCTCTGCCTGTTTGTGGATTGACTGTCTGGCTTTGGAGTGACACGGGCTGGGGAGGTGCAGAGGCTCCAGGAGTCTGGATGAGTCAGCACTAGGTTGAATAGGCCTGATCTGCATTTGGAGTGGTGGGAGGAGTAGCACCTGTACCTGAATAGGGCTGTGCCTGCCTTCCACAATGCTGGCTCCGCCCCCCTGTGGTCTGTCTGGAGCGAAGGCTCACACTGACAATGGATGTTGTTGTGCACTTGCAGAGTGCCCCCCAGAACTGGTTTGAACTGGGCTCAGAGCCCCTTGCACAAAGAGAACAAAGACATTTTGGGGTATAAGTATCAGACCCAAAACCCCAGAATTTTAGACTACTTCTGGAATCAAGAGGAACCTTTGCTGAGGAGAAGAGCTGGAGAAACTGAGGAGAAGTACTGCCCTTGCTGTGTGTCTGGGGTTGGTCTGCAGTTGCTGTTTCTGCCAAAGAAAGAAGAAGGACTTTGCTGTGTGCTGTGTCCCCTGCTTGAGGAAAGTCTCCAAGGGCTTGAGTAGAGCTTGCCTCCTGTTTTGAAGTCTCAGGAACACAAAGACTTCACCCCCTGCTCCCCTGAACTTCCTTGCTGTGAGTTCTGACCTGCCAGGAGTGCCTGTGACTGTGTGGGGCCTCTGGAGGTTGTTTCTGCTGCTGGGAGCTGGAAAGCAACGCAACAAACAAGGAAGTCGACGCATCCCTCTTCTGGCGACAGTTTTCCGATGCAATGCCGTGGTACGAGAAGAATCTCCCCGCACCGCCGCGCCGCTGCTGAAACCGACGCTGCACCTGTCGCCACTGCAAGAATCGACGCATCGAGGGATCGCGGCTGAAAAGGGTCGACGTTGCGCCGCTTTTCCACGCATCGTCCCTGTGCCGCAAGTTTTCCCTGACGCATCACCCGTGGATCGGAGTCATCTCAGAACCGACGCATCGCTTCCCCCTACAGACCGGACCCGGCGCATCGCTCCCCTGTCTACAGCGGAACTGTCGCATCGCATCCACGAAGGTCTCAGGAACAACGCATCTCTTTGTTTTTCGACGCTTCTCATCGCTGCGGCTGTTTGGCTTGGTGAACTTTGTCGCAACAACAGGTACTTTGCAAGAAGTCACGCATCCATAGTTTTCTATGAACTCAGTTGCTAAAACCTTTTGAAAGTCATTTTTCTTAATACTTGTATGTTGGATTTTTGTCGTTTTGGTCTTGTTAAGTTTAGATAAAGATACTTTATTTTTCTAAACCGGTGTGGTGTCCATTTGTGGTGTTATCACTGTGTTACTGTGAGTGTTGGTACAAATACTTTACACATTGCCTTTGGGATAAGCCTGTCTGCTCGTGCCAAGCTACCAAGGGGGTGAGCAGGGGTTATCTAAAGTGTGTTTCCCCCTTACCCTGACTAGAAGCAAGGGTCCCTATTTGGACAAAGGTACCTACCTCTGCCAACTAGAGACCCCCATTTCGAACATTGGTGGTCAGCGGTGAGGATTTGAACTTGTATTTGTACTTGATCCACAGTGATTGGTGTACATCACTAGTTTAGTGCAGACCACTACGCAACCACATACTGTGTTTTATTTTTGGTTCTATTTTTGATCTGACCCTTGAGTTATCCACGCATCATGTCTCAGAATAGTAAAGCAGCAAGTGAGGTTGCAGATTTGGAGTTTGACTTTGAATTGTTAAGCAGTTACAAGGTAGAGCAACTCAGGCAATTCTGCAAAAACTTTGGTTGTCCCATAAGAAGCCACTTTAGAAAAGAGGAGCTACAGAAGGCCTTAGGGGCCTGGTGGGAAGCCAGAAAAGCTGGGGAGACAGATGATGCAGAAGTGGAGGGGGGTACCCCACAGAATGGTTTCAGATCACAAGATTTGCCTGTTGGGAGAGCAGCCTTTAGGGCTGGCAGCAGTCTTTCTTCTAGAAATTGGGCGTTAGAAGAAATAGAGGAAAGGCGCAGGGCCAGCGATCATGAGTTAGAGGTCATGAGACTAAAGGCAGAGGAGAGTAAGAATGCTCTTGCTTTAGAAGAGAAAAAGTTGCTCTTGGCCCATGAGTTAAGCATGAGGTAACTGGACATTAAAGCTAAGCAGGTAGTGTCCAGTACAAATGGTGGCAGCGCGCAGCCAGTGCAAGGCCAAAAGGTTTACATACCCAAGGATGTGGTACAGAATTTCCAGAAGGGGGAGAATGTGTATGCTTGGTTTGCGGCGTATGAAGTTCATTGCATATGCATGAGGTCCCCGAGAAGCATTGGGGGGCAGGCCTGTGGAAGCACTTTGAGGCCACGGGGAGAGACACCCTGACACCCCTGGAGGAGGCAGGAACCCTGGCCTATCCCAAGATGAAGGAGGCTTTATGCCTCAGGTTTGGGCTCACACCCGAGCAGTAGAGGGAAAAGTTTAGGACCTTTAAAATGTTTGAATCTCATACTTGGGTTGAATGTGTGAACATGTGTAACCGTGCACTGGATGGTTGGATAAAGGGCAGCAAGGTAACTGATTACCAGGGGTTGTACAACTTGATTGGTTGGGTGCACTTGAGTAGTCTGTGTGTTCCAGAGCTGCGCCAGCATCTATTGGATAGTAAGCTCACTGATCCCAGGGAGCTTGCTAAGGAGGCGGACCGCTGGACTAGCACCATGGTCCACAAGGGGATTGTGGGAAACCCAGCCAAAGGTGGGCAGGGTCCCCAGTAGAAGAATGGGGGGGACAAGGGTAACCAAAGGAGTTCTCTAAAGGGCCCCAAAACAGTTCCCAGGGTAAGGATCCCCAGACCCCAGTTCTAAGAAGCCATGGCCCCATAAGGGAAGGGAAGGCAAGACAACCAGGGTCCCGCAGGTGTTATCAATGTGGTCAGGAGGGCCACATTGCGAGGGATCCCAAGTGCCCCAAGGCACCACCAGCACCCACTGGTGCACCGTCACCAGGGTTAGTTAGTGTAGTGCTGGGGGGAGGAGTTGGTTCCTAGTGAGAGTGGGGAGCCAGCTGTGATGACCCTAGCCTCGTTAGGAGACAGAGAGATGGTCCAGGAAACCTGCCTGCTGAATAACACTAAAAAGTACCTGCAGTGGGTGACCACCAATGGGAGGAGGGTGGAGGCTCTGAGAGACACAGGAGCCAGTGTGACATCTGTCAGGTGTCAATGGGTGTCTGAAGAGCAGGTCATCCCCAATGTACTTCACCCTGTAGTTGCTGCGGACAACTCTGAGCGCCTGTGTAAGGTGGCGCAGGTTCCCTTTGAGTGGGGGGGTCTCAGGTTCCTTGAAGGTCGTTGTAAGTCCGTCCATGCCTGTTGACTGTCTGCTTGGCAATGACCTGGAGAGCTCACAGTGGAAGGAGGTGGAGCGCCAGGCTCATTTAAAGATGTTGGGATTGCCTGAGTGGGCCTGTGTGACCACTCGGTCAATGGCAGCCAGTAAGGGTGATCAAGAGGACCTGGAACCTGAAAGAGTGGTCCAGGTGCCTGCCAGAAAGAGGAAGGGCAGGGGATGTGGGAAACCAGCCCCCGAAGTTCCCACGGTCCAGGAGGAGGCAGAACCTGAGGGGGATGGCCTGGAACCTACAGGGGAACAAGTGGCCGAACTGGGAGACCTGCCTGAGCTGACCCATTGGCAGCAGGAAGGGGGTCCCTCCAGGGTGGATTTCTGCAAGGCGCAGATGGAATGCCCTACTCTGGTTAGTATGCGGCAGCAGGCTGCAGACCAGTCAGCAGGTGGTCCGTCCGGATCACATTTGATTTATTGGGAGAATGGTCTCCTTGACAGTGAGTCTAAGGTCGATGAGCCCGGGGCAGCCTGTGTGCTGGTGGTACCCACGTGCTACAGGACCTTCCTACTGGGTCTGGCTCATGACGTACCAAAGCAGAAACAGACGGAATAGGTCACGTCCTTCCATAACGTAACGATCGCTTGAGGGCGGCGTTTTAAATAATGTTCTGATACGTCTCTAACCGGCTGGTGGAGCATACATGAACATCGCTGGTTCAGACCACAACCTCCTGGTGTAGGTCACTCAGCCCTTCGAAACTGGAATCCATTCGAACCATTTACCTTATAGGATTCCTGGGAATTACTCCTTTGAAATTGGAACCTTTTCGGATCCTAAAACAGTTACCTGATAGGATCCCTGGCATTCATTCCTAGCGGCTGTCCAAATTTGGTTTTCTTACTCCCCAGTCCTGATGAAGACCCGCCTCTGACGCATAATAAGCTGCGCTTCCACCTAGGGTCGAAACGTCGACGTTGCAGTCTTACTAGTCCACACAGCTTCCTTGACCCCAATATAAAGTCACTTTTGGGTCGTGTATTCATGCATTAAGGAATGGACAGTACAACATAATAACCATTTGTCTTATGTGTCACCTATTTGTATAGTATATGTATAGCACTTTTTTCACTTATCACCACAAGTCACCTTTCTTGCACTTCAATCTCTTTATCGCCGTGTATTGTGTTGTTTTATTGACAGCCTCACTTATTAATATGTGTATATAATACCTTTACAATATAATAGTCATTTTTGACCAAAAAAACATTTTGTCTTTGTGGTGTGTTCCGCGTATTTCCATTTGGTACTTGTCAAGTGCCATTGAAGCAGTAGTATTGGTTGCTACTCTAAATTGAATGTTCAGGATATATTAATTACATTGAACAAAGAAATTGTTACTTCCCCGACAGAACCACTTTCTTACATATCATGACGTACCTCTGGCAGGACATTTGGGGTGCGACAAGACCTATCAGAGGCTTGACACCCACTTCTACTGGCCCCTAATGCAGAGGAACGTTGGCACACACTGTAGGTCTTGTCAGACTTGCCAGGCAAGTGGCAAGACAGGAGGGAAGTGTAAGGCTCCCCTCCAACCCTTTCCTGTGGTGAGCACCCCTTTTGAGTGGGTGGGCATCGACATTGTGGGGCCCCTGGAATGCAAGACAGCCTTAGGCAACAAGTTTATCTTGGTCTTGGTGGACCATTCCACCCGGTACCCAGAAGCTGTCCCTCTCAGGACAATCACGGCCCCTGTGGTGAGCCGTGCATTGATGGGGATCTTTACCCGTGTGGGGTTCCCCAGAGAGGTGGTCTCTGACCATGGTACAAACTTAATTTCCAGGTATATGAAGTCACTGTGGGAGGAGTGCGGTGTAATGTACAAATTCACCATTCCTTACCATCCCCAAGGGAATGGGTTGGTTGAGAGATTCAACCGAACCCTGAAAGGCATGATAAAGGGTCTTGCAGAACCCATGAGACGTAAGTGGGACGTCTTTTTGCCATGCCTGTTGTTTGCCTACAGGGAGGTCCCCCAGAAATCCTTAAGGTTCAGTCCCTTTGAATTGCTGTATGGGCACCCTGTGAGAGGACCTCTGAGTCTGGTGAAGGAGGGCTGGGAGAAAACTCCTGGTAAGACCCCCCAAGATGTGTTCAGCTACATGCTGGCCTTCAGAAACCAGACTCAATGCTTCAGGAAACTCGCTCAGGCGAACCTGGAAGCCAGCCAGGAGGAGATGAAACGATGGTACGACCAGAACACCACTCTGGTTGAGTTTCAGCCTGGCCAAAAAGTGTGGGTGATGGCACCAGTGGGGCCTTGTGCGCTCCAAGACAGGTGGGCTGGTCCATTTGAGGTGGTGGAGCGCAAGAGCGATGTAACCTACCTGGTTAACTTGCAGACTCCTAGGAACCCTTTGAGGGTCCTGCACGTGAACCGCCTCAAACCTCACTTTGAGAGGTCTGAAGTCACAATGCTCCTGGCTACAGATGATGGAATGGACGAGGAGAGCGAGCCTCTTCCTGACCTCCTGTCAGCCAAGGAACATGATGGGTCAGTGGATGGAGTGAACCTCTCTCCCACCCTGACCACAGAGCAGCAGAGGGACTGTTGCCAGGTGCTGGGTCAGTTCGCCTCCCTGTTCTCCCTGACTCCAGGAGTCACCAATTGGTGCGTCCATGATGTGGACACTGGGGACAGTTTACCTGAGAAGCATAAAATTTACAGGGTAACTGACAGGGTCAGGGCCAGCATTAAGGAAGAGGTTTCCAAAATGTTAGGGGTGATAGAGCCCTCCAGCAGCCCCTGGGCTAGCCCAGTGGTCTTGGTCCCAAAAGCTGCTGCGCCCGGTGCCACTCCTGAACTCGGGTTCTGCGTGGACTACCGTGGGCACAATGCCGTCACCAGGACTGACGCGCACCCCATCCCCAGAGCTGATGAGCTCATTGATCGGCTTGGAGCTGCCCGGTACCTTAGCACGTTTGATCTAACGTCTGGGTACTGGCAGATTGCCTTGACTGATGGGGCAAGAGAGAGGTCTGCGTTTTCAACACCAGAGGGGCACTACCAGTTCCGTGTCAGGCCCTTTGGGATGAAGAATGCCCCTGCCACGTTCCAGAGACTGGTCAACCAGGTATTGTCCGGGCTGGAGGAATTCAGCACCGATTACCTGGATGACATTGCTGTGTTCAGCTCCAGCTGGGAGGAACACTTGCAACACCTCTGCACAGTGTTGAAGGCTCTGCAGAAGGCAGGCCTCACTATCAAGGCCAGTATGTGCCAGATAGGGCCAGGTTCTGTGATGTACTTAGGGCACCAGGTAGGAAGCGGCCAGGTGGCGCCCCTACAGTCTAAGATCGACACCATTCTGGCTTGGGAGCCTCCAAAGACCCAGACAGAGGTGAGAGCCTTCCTAGGACTCACCGGGTACTACAGACGGTTTGTCAAGGGATATGGCACCATTGTTGCCCCTTGACAGAGCGGACTTGTAAGAAGCAGCCAAAGAAAGTGATCTGGACCGATACCTACCAGACCGCTTTTGATGCCCTGAAACCTGCCATGTGCACTGCGCCCGTGCTCAAGGCACCCAACTTCTCCCAAGAATTTGTTGTGCAGACAGATGCTTCAGAGCATGGTGTGGGAGCAGTACTCTCACAATTGAATGACGAGGGCTTGGACCAACACGTAGCTTTCATTAGTAGGAGGCTACTGCCCAGAGAACAGAGGTGGAGTGCAATTGAAAGAGAAGCATTTGCTGTGGTCTGGGCGCTGAAGAAGCTAAGACCCTACTTGTTTGGGACTCACTTCCGGGTTCAGACAGACCACAAGCCACTCAGATGGTTGATGCAAATGAGGGGTGAGAACCCAAAACTGTTGAGGTGGTCCATCTCCCTACAGGGAATGGACTTTACGGTGGAACACCGCCCTGGTACAGAACACGCCAATGCTGATGGTCTGTCCAGATTCTTCCACCTTAGTGATGAGAACTCCCAAGAGGGTGGGTAGTTCTCCCCATATTTAAGCTGGAGGGGACACGTGTTAGACTTGGCATCTTTGGCGTGGTTTCCCCTGACTTTTTGCCTCTACCTCCTGTATTTTTGATGCTGTGCTGGATTTCGTTTTTGCTGGCCTAGATTCTTTGGGCACTTTGCCACTGCTGATCAGTGTCAAAGTGCAAGTGCTCCCTGTGTAAATTGTTATTATGATTGGTTCTCCCTGATTGGCATATTTGATTTACTAGTCAGTCCCTAGTAGAGTGCACTGAGTGTGCCAGGGCTGGTAAATCAAATACTACTAGTGGGCCTGCAGCACTGATTGTGCAACCCACACGAGTAGTCCTGAAACGGTAACTCAGACTTGCCACCGCAGTGTCTGTGCGCAGTTGTTAACTGCCATGTCGACTTGGCAAGTGCACCCACTTGCCAGGCCCTAACCTTCCCTTTTCTTACATGTCAGTCACCCCTAAGGTAGACCCATGGTATCCCTGTGGGCAGGGTGCGGTGCATGTGAAAGGTAGGACATGCCCTGATGTGTGTGGCATGTCCTGATAGTGAAATACTGCCAATTTCGTTTTTCACTATTGTAAGGATATCTGTCCCCATAGGAAAGCATGGGAGTTAATTTATAACATCTTATAAATATAACTTACCATTGGGACCAGATAGGAAAATAAAGTTTAGTATGCCTGAACTCAGAATCTACAGATGCATCTTTTAGGAAAGGTGATTTTTACATTTTGAGTTTGAAAATACCACTTTTAGAAAGTGGCTATTTTCTTGTTCAACCATCCTGTGTGCCTCTGCCTGTTTGTGGATTGACTGTCTGGCTTTGGAGTGACACGGGCTGGGGAGGTGCAGAGGCTCCAGGAGTCTGGATGAGTCAGCACTAGGTTGAATAGGCCTGATCTGCATTTGGAGTGGTGGGAGGAGTAGCACCTGTATATGAATAGGGCTGTGCCTGCCTTCCACAATGCTGGCTCTGCCCCCCTGTGGTGCGTCTGGAGCCAAGGCTCACACTGACAATGGATGTTGTTGTGCACTTGCAGAGTGCCCCCCAGAACTGGTTTGAACTGGGCTCAGAGCCCCTTGCACAAAGAGAACAAAGACATTTTGGGGTATAAGTATCAGACCCAAAACCCCAGAATTTTAGACTACTTCTGGAATCAAGAGGAACCTTTGCTGAGGAGAAGAGCTGGAGAAACTGAGGAGAAGTACTACCCTTGCAGTGTGTCTGGGGTTGGTCTGCAGTTGCTGTTTCTGCCAAAGAAAGAAGAAAGACTTTGGTGTGTGCTGTGTCCCCTGCTTGAGGAAAGTCTCCAAGGGCTTGAGTAGAGCTTGCCTCCTGTTTTGAAGTCTCAGGAACACAAAGACTTCACCCCCAGCTCCCCTGAACTTCCTTGCTGGGAGTTCTGACCTGCCAGGAGTGCCTGTGACTGTGCGGGGCCTCTGGAGGTTATTTCTGCTGCTGGGAGCTGAAAAGCAACGCAACAAACAAGGAAGTTGATGCATTGCTCTTCTGGCGACAGTTTTCCGACGCAACACCGTGGTGCGAGAAGAATCTCCCCGCACTGCCGCTGCTGAAACCGATGCAGCGCCTGTCGCCACTGCAAGAATCGATGCATCGAGGGATCGCGGCTATAAAGGGTCAACGCAGCGCCGCTCGCCGCAGCCGCATTGATCGCCAGTGCATCCCGGATTTCCACGCATCGTCCCTGTGCCGCAAGTTTTCCCCGATGCATCACCTGCGGATCGGAGTCGTCTCAGAACTGACGCATCGCTTCCCCCTACAGATCGGACCCGACGCATCGCTCCCCTGTGTACAGCGGAACTGTTGCATTGCATCCACGAAGGTCTCAGAAACGACGCATCTCTTTGTTTTTCGATGCTTCTCATCGCTGCGGCTATTTGGCTTGGTGAACTTTGTCGCAACAACAGGTACTTTGCAAGAAATCATGCTTCCATAGTTTTCTGTGGACTCAGTTGCTAAAACCTTTTGAAAGTCATTTTTCTTAATACTTGTATGTTGGATTTTTGTCGTTTTGGTCTTGTTAAGTTTAGATAAAGATACTTTATTTTTCTAAACCGGTGTGGTGTCCATTTGTGGTGTTATCACTGTGTTACTGTGAGTGTTGGTACAAATACTTTACACATTGCCTTTGGGATAAGCCTGTCTACTCGTGCCAAGCTACCAAGGAGGTGAGCTGGGGTTATCTAAAGTGTGTATCCCCCTTACCCTGACTAGAAGCAAGGGTCCCTATTTGGACAAAGGTACCTACCTCTGCCAACTAGAGGCCCCCATTTCTAACAGTTGGCTCAAAGCACAAGCTCAAATCTTGATTTGGAGGTTGTTAAACAAAAGATCAAGGACACTCATGACTTGTACAAAAGTTCTTTTGACTGCAAAAGAGGTTCTAAGATTAACACCAACATTGAAGTTGGCATGCTTGTCAAGGTTAAGAAACCTTGGAAGGTGAAAAAAGGCATTAGTCAATTTCTTGGTCCCTTTGAGGTCACTAAAGTTTTGAAAAATGCTGTCAAGTCAAATGATGGTAAAGTTTGGAATCTCAAACGTATTGCTATTCTCAAAGGTGACAAGAATGTTTATTTTGATTATACCTCTGGTGTAAAGGGCAATTGTTTGGATCATGTGGATTCTTCTTGTGGAGATTTGGCCATTGCTGGTGAGAATTCTCTTGTCAGTTCTCCCCCTGTTGAAGACTCATCCTCCAGCATTGTTTCTGCTGAGGTAATACATGATGTGCCGTCGGCTTTAGGAAAAAGAATCAAAAGGAAACCTATATGGATGTCTGATTATACTTCTAGAATATTTTAGTTATGTTTTTTTTTTGTATTTAGGGGGAATGTGTGTAGTGTTGGGGGTTTCGGTATTCTGTGGCTCGTGCAGCCGTCAAGTGTGCATTCTGCATTCCTGTTTAGAATGCGAGTCTGCTCCTGGACAGTTGCCTGTTCGACCCACGACCGGATGGTTGCCTTGTTCGTGGGTGGTATAATTTGTACAAATAAAGTACTTGCATCTTCTTACCTTGTCCTGGGTACTTGTGCTAGACCGGAAGGACAAGGTGGGGATAGGGAAAGTTAAGGGAATGGGAGGGTGTTAGATAGGGCTATAAAAGGTGTTAGGAGAGGAGTATCCGGCCTCTTCCTGACACTAAGCACCACCGGGACGGAGAGTTAAAAAAGTTAGTCCTCCCACCCACCCTACATTTTGTAGGAGGATGGGTAGGGCTAAAGATTGGTTATAGCGTTGCCAGTTTAGGACAAGTTGCAGGGTATAGGCGGTACTTTGGAGGGGTGGTGGGGAAGGGTGCACAGGTGACTGATGGCAGTGTGCTGGATGCAATGAGCAACAAAGGAAATTGAAGGGAGGATGTTTGGAGGGCAAGTGAAGGAGTGATTGGGTATATGGAATGAGGTCAGGTAGTGAAAGGGGGAGGAGTGAAGCAAATGAGATGGTGAGTCGAAAATGGCGAAGGGAGAACGAAATTGTATGGTTTATGTCAAGAGTTATAGTTGGAATTATTTAATGTTTAATAAAGTTTACTAATATGTTGCAACCTTGTCCTATTAAATGGCCTTTTATGCTTCAGTAACAGCGTGGAGTGTGGTTATTGCACGAGGAGCAATCTGCCTTCCAAACACTCTACCTCGGTTTCAGGGGAAACTCAGACCTTGCACTTTCCAAAGGATTTCAAGCTGCATCTGGGAGTATCGTGTGCAGACACTTTTTCAGCGGCTTCGCGGTGTAAAATTATATTGGCCCCTCCAGCCACTCCTTAAAGCAGCATGTGCCTGATGTGGCCATGGATTGGCATGTGGCATCGTACGAATAGATGTATGTGCTCCATGTAAGTTCAAGGCAGTTGTCAAACTTAATTTGGGTGCCCGCGTTCCATCTTGTGGTTTGCTAACACAGTGAATGACTATCTACCAAACGCCATTGCGGGAAAATGCTTCATTTAGCTGCAGACGCTGCTGTGGCTCATTTCATGACCCAGGTGATATGATGTGTCTGTCTTGGTACCAAGGGCATGGTGACTACCTATTTTCTGCAAAGGCACTGAATGCCTCGAAAGATGAAACTGCGCTTCGTGTAAGAATACTTTTGTGTATATCACGCTTGGTGGCTAGGGTGCTACCCTGAGAGGTAGTCATACAGGATTGTTTACTCTGAGCTGACCTGAGGTGGTTGCCACTCACTCCATGCGTGCCCTCGGCTACTAATTCATGGTAGAACAGCAGTCTTCTGTGCAGCGGACAGGCGCTGGAAGTGGGGGAGGGGAATTATAACTTGACGAATTTGCAAGAACAACTCTTCCATTCCAGGTGAGTGAGCCTCTTCTGTCCTACCATGCAGATGCTTCCGCAGTGTGACGATTGAATCCCAGAGTGTTGAGCTGGTTATGGCATTGCCTTCCTGTAGGGAAGAGAAGCTCAGTGTTCTGGAAGGGACAGTTTTAGTACAATGCGATTCAGGACAGTTTTTAGCACAATGCAATTCCCATATGCATTTATATAAAGCATCTACCTCACTGGAGCATTCTGCCACCGCAGCGGGGCAGTAAAAACAAGCATTTGCAATGCATCGGTCTCGCCTTTGGGACCTTATATGGATTTAGCTCTGCAGCACATTAGCCTGGGTGCTGAAACATCTACTGTTCTTTAACATGGAGGGAAAGTGAGCACCAAACTGAGTGACATGCCAGGTATGGGAACACATGGAGAAAAATATTGCCTTTCAGCGGGGAATGGTATAGTCCAAAGCAATGTTTAAATGAGGAGAGAGGAAAGAATGCAAAGCGAGTGGTGGCCTTAAATGTGTTCGAACTTAGCTAATTATCAAACATTAAACGTTACCTATAGAAGTTCAACTATTTTGTGCCCCCAAAAAAATGCTTGTTTGATTTTCTTGAGCAAAACATGTCAATGCTGTTCCTACCACGGTGGTAACCAGTTATAGCCTGTGTGATAAAGTTGGTGGTTCGTTATGTTGGGTGCTTTAAACAGTTACAGTGTAATCAAGGATGAATAAACATATTGATTGTCATTTTCAACTTCTCATAACTTTAACAAAGCTCAATTTGTTTTTTTAAAAGTGCCCACGTATGATGTGTATCGAGGAGGGCACTCAAGGAAGGGTTTACCACATACAACTGGCGCAAACATGGCTGCAACATTCTTAAGTTATTTTTCTGTCATACAAGAGGTGTGCCAGATTTTACCAACATGGAATACATTGAATTAGAGCATCACGTTGATAAACAACAGGTTTAACCATAGCATTGGGGGATAAAATGAATGCTGAACCACAGCATCAGAATGATAAAATGAAAACTGCTTACCAGAGCACCAGGGTAATAACATGGAACACATTAAATAAGAAGACATGAGTGAAAACAAAAGGCATGTTTAACCATAGCATCACGGCGATGAAGGAGTGTGTTTAACGACAGTACCAGGGCGATAGAAGGAAACGTTTAACCACAGCACCAGAGTTATAATATGGGACATAATGAATGACAGCACCATGCTGTAATAGAACATGTAACATGTTTAATCACAGCAGCAAGGTGATAACACGGAGCAAACAAAAGCACCCAGGTGATAACACGGAACATGTTTAACCACAGAACCCGTGAACTAGGGCGATAACACAGACACCTTTAACCAGCACCAGGGTGATAACACGAAATACAACACCAGGTCGATAACACGGAACACCTTTAGCCATAGCACAAGGGTGACAACATTGAGCATGTTTAACTACGGCACCAGGGTAATAACCTCGAACACGGTCAATGTACAGGAAACACAACCAGAGTGCCGCAGCACGGACACATTCACCACTGTGCCCGGTGTGTTTACAGGCGCCCAGCTTACTTTCTGCAGCCATTGCGTGTAGTTCTCCATGGCGTGCTCCAGGTGCTGCAGCTTCTGGGAGGGCAGCTCGAGCTCCACGTGCGGGGCGTCCCGCTGCAGTGTGTTAGCGTTGTAGTGCTCTGTGGTGACGCTCTCCTGGCAGCCCGCCTCCTGCTCCGGCAGGATGAAGGTGTAGGTGCACTGCCCGTACTGGATGCGGTTGTACCGCCTGCCACTGCCGTCATCTTGTCTGCTTCGCACTTTTAAGGGTGCCTCCGTCCGATGTCCTGCTCACCACCGCTAGTGAAAACGTGAAAGGGAAAGAAACTCCAAGACACACACGCCAGCCCTCATTTCCGCGTTTAACTGCAAGTAGCTTGAGTCTCTCGCCTCGTTCTGAAACCTGGGAGGGAAGGAATAGCAGCTGAGGGAGGAGAGGTGTTCAATGTGCGTGGACAGCGGGAGGGGGAAAGCATTGCGGACAGGGCAGTAACGGAGGGCCCGGGGGCTGCGGCTCGGACGTGGTGGGGGCTGCAGGCACTCAGCGCACTCGGGGCAGCAGATGTCCACGCGGCTCTCGGTGATCTCAATGCGCAGGTACTGCCACAGCCAGACACGAGCGGTGTGGACAGGGCAGTAACGAAGTAGTGCTTACATTGAAAGATACCGCCCTGCAGTGTAAGTTTACAGTAGTTGGTCGATGCTGCTTCCGGACTACACGGAAGTTACTATCGGATCAACAACCAACAGAAAGCAAGATAAGAACAGCAATGCCAGAGTTAAACGAATCGCAAGCGGTATGACAAATTACATGGAGTTTCACCCAACATACAGATTACTGTATGTCTCGCTGAGACAGCGCATGCAGTGCATGCACTGCCAAGGCGAGACCTAAAAACGAATGCCAACAGTGGTCGGAGAGACGGAGACTTTGATGACATGAAGTAGAAGGGCCTCGCTGAGGGGGTCTCTGAAAGGGGTCATCGAGCCACTTTCAACACCGCTCTCAGGGAAGATTTTTTTCTACCTCCAAATGACCCATGTCTCCAACGGAATGCCACGGTGATCGTATGGTGGGCCGGCCTCCTGCACAAGGGTTTTGTGAGGCCAGGTGGCTGAGGCAGCTAAGTGCACAACAAGAAGTACCCTTTTCCGTAGGCAGATTCAGCAGGGCCAGGTGTCAGAGCCGTGCCTTGCTCCAATAGCACCCTGGGTGGAAATAAATGTGCCACCCTCGCTGGTTCTGATAAATAAAATGAGACAGCAGTCCCTTTGCACAGGACAGTACCTGACTGGCTACATCAACGCAGCGACTTGCCTCTGAATACACATCTTGTCACCCCCCCACCCACACACACACACACCCCTCTTCCCCCAGCTCACCTGAATCACTCACGAAGTAGCTCAGTCAGGCTGGTTCCAAGTGGTGTGTTGGATTGGGGAAGGGGTGTTGATGTTTGTCGGCAGGGGGTTTGAGATACATGGGAGGGTAAGACAGGGGGCTGATAGGGTGCTAAAAGAGAGGAAGTGGCACATTAAAAAAGATTAGAAGCACTTTAAAGGAAATCACTGGAGCTAGGGTAGAGGGGCATTGCTGTTTATAGGACCCTTATGCAGGCAGATTTTTTTTCGCCCTGCTGACTATTAGAGCCCTGGACTCAGCCCGCCCATGCCAAAAGCCGCCGCGCTCAGCAGAGACATTTTAAGGCATTGGAAAATGGGCTCTGGCCCAGGGCTTCAGCCTTTCAGGGGTCCCTTGATAGAGCCAGCTCTGCTCTGGGAGAGTCTTGCCCTTATGACCTTGAATAATTTTTAAACAAATAGTTTTAAATAGTGTTTTCCTTTAATTTATTTTTTAATGTATGTGATGTGTGTGTCCAGTACAGACATTTTGCAGACAAATGTAGTGTTTATTTTTCATACAACATCCATAACAAAGTTTCTTCTAGATCAAAACAGGGCCTCACATATGAGAAATGGGAGGGTGTCACAGAGATTATTTGCAGTAATATTAATGAGCTGCTGCTGTGTTACAATGTTGAAAACACATTTCACTATCCCTTAAAAATAGATGTAAAGACATTTAGAATTTGGACGAGTGTGGATGTGCACTGTCAGTGACCTGGCCAAAGAGGGCTTGAAAGAGCTGAAACTGGATCATAAATTCAAAGCTGTTCCGAACAGGGGCCCCCAAAATACGTTGGCCCAGGGCCCCCAAAATCCTTACGATGTCCCGCTGCTCAGACAGGCAACTAGAAAGATTTGCGTCACCGTAAGCAGGCATTCTCATTGCCTTTAAATACCATCCACTGTCAGCTTCCTGTTCTTCTGATTGGTGAACAGTCTGCTTTCAACCACCAATAGTCCAAGAACATATAACCACAGACATTCCACACAGGGAGGTTGGCAATGTGCCAACTGCCCCTCCATGAAACTATGAGTGAGGCACAGGCTGTGAGCAGCCTGCAGGAAGGGGAACCATCTGCCCTATCTGTGGGTCCCCGCAGGCCTTTCAGCAGCAAAACTCTGCAAAGAGCCCACTCACAACAGGAAGAGTGATAAGCGCCAGGGCACCACAAAGAGAAACTAAAAACTAGAACAGCCTGCCCAGAGGTGTGTGTCTCTTCTATGCTGCTACTTTCGGTAGAGACAGGTGGCACAATGATACACAGCACAGTCCAACATGGCGGCCTTCGGGTGTACACGCAGTGCTGCAGTTCAATATAAACTTCCATGTTCGCACCAATCAGGGCTGTGCGAGTTCAGTGATAGCGCATAAACCCACCCCTTGAAGAACATACATGGTACCTGCTTTGACTTTCATCACCAACAGGGCCGGACTGGTAATACCGGGCACCGGGCAATCCCCCAGGAGGCCGGAAGGGGAAGGGGCCGGTTTCTTTACAGGGGGCCAATTTTGTTACTGGGGCCGCCGATTTTTGAAAAATTGGCCCCCAGCAACAAAATCAGAAGACCGTCCTGCTTCCAGGCCTGTGGCAGCATGGGTTCTCAGCAGGAATCCGACCGTCGAGTGTCCAAATGCAAAAATACACACGCAGTATAAATAATATGTACTTGCCGGGAGGAGAGGCGCACGGGGTGACATGTGAGGGTCAGAGGGAGGAGCCATGCACGAGGGGCAGTTTGGGATCCGGAAGGAGGTCTCCTGGAAGAGAGGCGCCGAACACCAAGGCTGCGGGGATAAGAAGGGAGCGCAGGAGAAGAAGTGAAAGGTAGAAGGAGGAAGCAGGGAGCGCTCTAGGGTAAGCGGGAGGCGCTGTGGGAGAAGCGAGAGCTGCCGGGTGAAGGTGGGAGTGCCGGCATGTGGGATGAGAAGGGCACAAGGACAGAGAGTTCAATGATCCATGCAAGAGGGAAGGGGCGCCCACCACCAGTGACACGAGAGCAAATACACCCCGTGAGCCGGCACTGCCCAGGAGCACAGGCAAAGACCGGGAGAGCCGGGAGCCCCAAAATAAAGGACCATGAGCCCGGAGATCTGGGGGTTCGAGCCGGGAGACTGACAGAGGAGCATGGGCACCAGGAAGCAGGATTCGGGAGCTGCTGCGGAGTCCACTGAGGAGCAAGCCCTGTGCGGAGAAACAGTGAGTATAGGGCGCAGTGACCCAGGCACACTGACTAGGAAATGGCACTGAGGGACAGGTACTGAGGGCTGTCACTGAGTGAGCGGTACTGAGGACTGTCACTGAGCGGGAGGTGCTGAGGGGTGCTACCCACGGAGAGGCACTGAGGACTGGCACTGATAGAATGATAGTGAAGAGCACTGAGGATTGGCACCGAGGATTGGTACTCACAGACTGTCTTGAGGATTGGTACTCACAGAGGGGCACTGAGGACTGGTACTTTGCGAGATGTACCGAAGACTGGCGCTGAGGACTGCTACTAACAGAGGGACACTGAGGACTGTCACTGGAGAGGGATTATGCAGACTGGCACTGAGCGAAGGGCACTGAGGATTGGTACTCACGCAGGGCCACTGAGGACTGTTACTGAGCGAGCAGTACTGAGGACTGGTGCTTAAAGAGGACTGACCCTGAACAAGAAGTACTGAAGACTACTATTAATGAGGGGAGGGGGTAGGGGGATCCGAGGACTAGTATTTGTGAAGGTCATTGAGGACTGGCACTGAGGGGAACTGAGACTGGCATTGAGCGAGGAGCACTGAGGACTGGCACAATAGGGAGGGGTATTAAGGACTAGCACTGAGAATTGGTGCTCACCGAAGGTCTCTCAGGACTGATAGGGACCAATTGAGCATTGAAGACTGTGTTGAGTGAGGGGTACAGAGGACAGGTACTGACCAAGTGACCCTGAAGACTGTGTTTACTGTGGAGTACTGAGGGCAGGTACTGACCGAGTGAGCCCTGAAGACTGTGTTCACTAAGGGGTACTGAGGGCAGGTACTGACCGAGTGAGCATTGAAGACTGTGTTCACTGAGGGGTATTGAGGACAGGTACTGACAGTGACTTTGAAAACTGTGTTCATTGAGTGGTACTGTAATTTCTGATATTTATATGTTTCCCTCATGTTCATTGCTTGATTTTTGCTCGCGAGAAAGTGTCACTCATAGTCGTTGAATATCACTCATAATTACACTGAATTTATGAAAATGTCACACACAGCAATCTGAAACATTGGCAGCTATGCACAGTGCAGTGTGCACTCCTGCCTCTGCTCTGCGGAGAAAAAGCACAACTGCCATTGGTGAGGTGACCTCTCACTCACGAATGGCAGTTGTGCTTTTTACCCGCACAGACAGACAGAGGTGCTGCGGTACAGTAGTTGGGTTGAATTTAGTAGTGTGTGTGCCACACACACTACTAAATTCAACCCAAGTTACCATACCAGTTCACCCAGCTACTGCACTGTGCATGCGCAGGGACAGGGTGCCGTGCGGCCGGTGCGTGCAGGCCGCGGCCCGCGTACACTTACTTTCGGCGCCACACCCACTGTCTACCACCACCACCTCTCGTGACCAGGCAGGCACTGAGGCACCTGACCTGCCTTAATTGTATGCATAATGACTGGATAACCTGGTGCTCTTTAAGATGATCATGTACTATTTACTGTGCTTTAAAAGTTAATACAATTAAATTTGTATTGAAAAATGTGCTGTAAAATGCACCATTTTGGTCTGTCTTTTTCCAAAGTTTTCTTGGGAGGATAACCCCCAAACCCTCCTAGTAGTGGTCGGGCTCGCTCGCTGCGCTCGCTCGCTACGCGCCGGATGGGGGCTCCTCTGGCAAAATTTGCCAGGGCTGCTTTCAGTTCCCAGTCCGGCCCTGATCACCAACAATATATCCTAGTGACAGGGAGAGCAGTAGAGAAGGGACATATTGTGCCGGTCCTTTTAGATGAACTCACACATGCCATGTTCTGGCCTGGAGTCCATCCAGCAAGGAAAGTTGCAGTGGAAGCGAAGACCGAGCTGGAGACTTAGTAGAGACAATGGTGTCCTAGCAGATGAGAGAGAGTACACTAGTATGCCTGTCAGCCCCTATCTGTTCTGAATATCTATGTGTTCGTCTTCTAATCTATACATTATTATCATTTTAAACCAAGCTATTCCCTTCACGCCCACCCGAGTCTGCACTGATGGGGAGAGGGGCATTGGTTTTAGAGGATCATGTTGTCTCGATGATACAAAATGTTCCTTGTCCTATGTACCCCAAAACCCAAAGCCTGTTTATTTTCTCCGTAGTGGACAAAGGCTTTTAGACAGTTGGCGGGCCTCCTGGTCTAGGATCGCTTGAAGCCAGCTAAAGGCAGGATGACCCTTGTACAGCAGGTACAGGATATCGAGAAGTACGGGGCCACGCGTGCTAGAGCAGACAACTGGACATCCTCTGCACATTACTGGTAACGCTTATTGCTCAACCAATGTGTACAATTCCTTACAGAGTATGCACAATAACAGAAATGTTTCTCCACAATAGTAAGTATCCTTGCTCGATAGAACCTTTCAACAGAGGGTTACCACAGCACTCTGTGTCACCGGGGACACCATTTCACAATCCTGACCTTTATTTTTACAAACCATTGCAAAGGAGGAGTATTTGGTCAGTTGAAGTGAAGCAAGACTACAACTCCCAGAATACACCAGTATAGCCCAAGTCTATCCTCGTGATAACGCCAGAGGCAAAGGGGACCACAATCATATCCTGTGCCAACAGCAGACTCCCGCATGAACAGCAGTATGAAGCTTAAAACACACCGAACGCGTCTTCAAATATACCCGTTTGTCTACAATTCCAACAACGACCCACACTTGAGCCTCCCTGCCCCATACTCTTTTCTGTACCTGACACCATACAAGGCAAGAGCCGTCTTTGGACACTTCAGGATTAAACATTATGTACACAGCCATGTGTGTCCTCGCTCTGACTCGTCGCACAGCCAAGTGTTGTGCTTAAAGTGCACAAATAGGGTAATGTTTGGTCGGTGTGTCTTTTTAGTATGAGTGTGCAAAGCCCTCTTCCCCGTTAGTGTAGTGCACACACGCCAGTCGCGATTTCATTCACCCGAAGTCGCACCGTGCCGCCCTTCTCTGAACACGGCGTCTAAAAGGCACTTTTCAGAAACAAACGTCAGGCTCTCCAGACCTCTGTCTACACTCCGAATCATGTTTCTCCTCACTACTGTTATGGTGTCCTCGCTGTGCCTGTGTATCTCAGCTCAGCCCTGCAGTGGGGAGAAGTGCCCTCACCTGGCTCGGAGTATGATGCACCAGCGATGCTCTGTAACTGTGCAGCTCAGCCCGGCTCCTCACAGGCACATCCCTGCTCAGCCCACGCGCCTTCTCTGCAGACGGTTCCCGTGCGCCCTCTACAACCCCAGCGGCAGCATCCGCGCGAGCTCGGCTCCTGGGTACCACCGAGCGATGAATAACTGAGCAGACCCGCTCCAGCCCGTGACGGCCGGGGGAGGGAGGTGATGCCGAGCACTGCGTCCGTCCAAGCCCACCCCCTGACTGCAGAAGGCCCACCCCTGCAATGCTCAGGGGCTGGGAAGAGAGCACAACATGTCGGTGCTTCCAGGGAAGCCTCCGTGAAATGCGGCGCGAGCGTCCCTCTGACAGAAAGATGTCTCCATTCAAACTGGGCACTTTCGCATTGCTTTATTTTCTGTATGACAAGAGTTGTTCTGTGTTTTCAAAGGTAAGTTTACTGAAAGACGTTAGATTGCATTCAGTCTGTGGGTGAAACTAATGAAAGCAGGCGTCGGAATTGTCAAGGCATGCCAGACAATGTTTAAATCTGTAAGACAATTCTAGCATTGAGCAATAAATATACATCAAAGGCTATAAATACATCTTCTCTTCAGCTGCGGTAAGACTGGATTGTTATTTTTCTCAAGAAGGAAGGAAAAAAAAGATAAGGTTGAATGAAGTTACTTTCTTATTTCTCATAAACATTAAACATTTAAGGAATATATATCAGCATCGACAAACGTGATCCAGTCTGAGGGAAGCCCCTCGTTGCCGCGTGAAGAAAATGAAACCTAGTGGTTAAACAGTTGACTGTACAACCAAGAGATCCGAGTTATAATCGCAGCTTCTCCGCAGACCCATATTGTGTGATCCTGGGTAAATCACTTTTTTTTTAAAACAGTTTTATAAACCGCGAACTCGACCCACGGTATTGGAGTGCGTTACATGAGCACAAATTACGTCATACAAGGACACATTTGCGTTTGATCCTTTTAGGCACAGGGAGATTTAAGTGATTTGCCCAGAATTACAGGATGAGGAGCCGACGCCGAGACTCGAACTTGGTCCTCAGTCCACAGTCAGCAGCTTTGGCCCTTACGCCTCTTCCTTTCCCATTTACTTGATATTCACTGATCAGTAGGAAACCATCTTCTGATTATGCAACTCCGAGACTTTCCAGGATATTCTCACTTTTTAGGGTAATGAATAAATGCATCGTCCTGTCCTCTATGGTAATGTATTTACTACGTCATCGTTGCAATCTACGAACAGTAAATTATTAGTTTGCGAATGGTTTAGAGACTGAAGCCAAAAATAAAAGAACATTTTAGGGGAAGGTCTAACCCGTAAGAATACACTGTGAAAAGGTATAAATGAACAGAGCAATTCTAAGTAAGTTTCAAAGCAGACGTGTTCATTGCTTAGTAGTCGCCAGTAACAGTGTGAACAGCAAATGAAGTGCGCATTTTGATCAGAATCATGAATTGCCCAGGTAAGGGTTTAACACTATTTTCTCTGTAGGCCACCGAAGCCCCACCCTCACTCAAGGTGGCCTCATTCATGGTAGAAGCTGATGCCCCAGTTACTTATTGGTAATCTTCATTATTCCGAGTCCTGGTCTTCCTGGTCTTTCAAAAAGTTCCCCCAAGATGGCCCCCATTACTCAGGAGCCACCACAAAAAGGGAGCAACTAACAAAGCACTTCCTGTTTCTTTCTGGGACGGACCCTAGTATGAAGCTCCGTTGCAACTTATGGTAAGTGTTAATGTCCACATTGTGTTGGTAAAGTGCTGTTTTCTGCATTTCTTTGTTCATTTTCAGGTCTGCCCTTTTGCTCAGCTTTAGCTGGCTGGGCTTGGTTTAAGTTGTCCACGCTCGTGCTTAGGCGTGGCATGTTTTGCCTCCCGGTGTCCGGCTTTAGCGGGGACCGTGCGCTCCTGCGCACAATGGGTTCTGCGTCCCCGTCCCCGGCCCGGGTTGCTCTGCTTTAGTGTGGGCACCAGTGGTGCAGCCCCCGCGCTGCGGGGGGCCCCCAAGCTCCAGGGGGCACCCTCAGACCAGTACTTTGACCGGAGAGCTCCTGATTGAGCCTGGAGGGGGACCCTCCACGTACCTTGCAGGGGGGGCCCCTTCAAGTTTCGCTACGCCAGTGAGGGGCACTCAGGCGTTTTGATTTCTTGGGCTGGAGTTCTTCTGATTTAGTTGCCCTGCTTGCTGGCATTTTTGAGATTTCCTCTTGCCAGGACTCGTGGAGTGGTCCTTTTGGCAGGCAGGTGGTGGCATTTTTGGCAAACTCTTTCCCCTGCGAGGTGCATGGGGATTACATAGGGCTGACTCCTCCCCCAGCCATCCTCTCTTGCGGTTGTCAGGTGACCTGGTGTCCTGGGTTGCTGGTATAAAACAGGAAGTTACTTATGTCTTCTTTGTGTCCCGGCATCCTGGGAGTTTGGTGTTTGGAGTTGAGTACTTTGGAGCCTGTTGAGGATGACGCTGGTCCTTTGGTGCAGCCCTCTTTACAGTCGCTGCAACACTTGATTGAAGCTGCAGTTAAGGCAGCTTTTAAGGCCCGTTAAGAGCTACCTCCTCCTAAGATTCCCAGGCAGTAGATGGAGGTGCCTGAGGGTGATCCTGAGGAGGAGAGTCGGTGGGGGCGATATGTTCAAGTTTCAGAGCTTGCAGATCTTTTGAAGCATGATAGGGAAACCTTGAGTCTCCCTGCAGCTTGTGCATCAGCTGATGAGGATGATTTCTTGGTGAATTATCAGCAGGTGGAGCCTGAGACTGTGCCATTAAATAATGCGTTCCAGTGAGTACTTTTGCATGAGTTGAAGGAAGTGGATAAATTGTCTTTCCCTCGCTTTCTACCACGGCGTTATCCTGCGGACAAGTTTGCGGAGGTATTTCCGTCTGTGGTCAAGGTGGATAATCTGATGGCTGACATGTCCACTCAGGGGAATGTTGTTTCCAAAGATGCTTCCCCCCTGATGTGGCGGATAGGAAGGTGGATGGTGCTGTTAAATGGTGTTATGCTGCTGCACATTTCTCTGTTAGTGCAAACACTTACACTACTTATACTGAGCAGTCTTTGCTCAAAGACTTTTAGGCCTTGGCAGATCGTATGTCTGAGGGTTCAGACTGTTTGGATCTGCTGGCACTGATGGAACAACAGCTTCACTTTTTATCTGACTTGTCCTTCGACAATTTGTGTGCTTCTACAGCTACCTCGTGGGTGACTGTTACTGCTCGTATACATCGTGAACGCTGTTAGACCTGGTACCATTGGCGTGAGTCTCCCTTCCGCTTTTTTCTGATTGCCTCCTCTGTTTTTGATCTGTTTGCTGGTTTTAGATGCTTTGGGCACTGTGCCACTGCTATTCAGTGCCACAGTGCAAGTGCTCCCTATGTTAAATTGATGTATTGATTAGTGACTCCATGATTGGGTTATTTGATTTACTTGTCAGACCCTAGTACAGTGCCCCATGTGGGCCCAGGGCTTGTAAATCAAATGCTGCTGGTGGGCTTGCAGCACTCGTTGTGCCACCCACAGAAGCAGCTTGTAAAGTGTGTCTCAGGCCTGCCATTGCAGAGCCTGTGTGCAGTCTGTGGCTGCCATGTCGACTTGGCAAGTGCACCCACTTGCCAGTCCCTAAACCTTCCCTTATCTTCATATCAGACACCCCTAAGGTAGGCCCAAGGGCAGGGTGCATTGTAAGTATAAGGTAGGACATGCCCTGGTGTGTGTGGCATGTCCTAATAGTGAATTACAGCCATTTTCGTTTTTCACTATTGCAAGGCTACCTGTCCCCATAGGCCAGAATGGGCAGTTTGATTATAACATCTTATAATCCTAACTGACCCAGGGAACATGGTAGAAATTCGAGTTTAGTATGCCTGAACTCAGAATGATAAAATACATCTTTTAGTAAAGTTGGTTTTAACATTCTGGGGCCGATTCCGATCTCGGTCGGAGGCGCACCCAATACCATTCGGTCGGGAAAAAAGCCATGCGAAAGCCTGTTTCCCGACCGATCCGTACAGTACCCCGAACGAGCAAGTACGATGCGCACAACAGCAAAAAATCCGGCCGAGCCGTACTCACCCAAACCAGGTCCTGTTCTCCGACCGAGGCGAATCCGGAAACGCCGAATCGAGTCGCACGGAAGGAAAAATGCAGCCCCGTCCGGCCGGACAAGTACGATGCGCTTTCCGTACGCGCCGAACCCGTCGCTACGCACGGCACGTCAAAGCATCCGGGAGAGGCGCACATAAGCTCCGATTCGCGCCACAACACGATCCACGGCTCCGAGACGAACACGGCAGCGACGAGGACGACGCGAAGCGACGAGGACGAGGCGAAGCGACGAGGACGACGCGAAGCAACGAGAAGGACGAACGACACGAACCAACCATGAATCCCTTCGTCCCGATCATACCAATATTCTACATTTACTACCGGAACAGGCACGGACGCGTACGGAGCAGAAGGTAAGCCAGACACCAACCACAAAACACATACAACACGTACACGACACATCACACACACACACGGGGATGCTGAATATACTTACACCAGCAACAGCAGCACCATAGGGGCGGGATGCCCATCACCAATGCCACATATGCACACAGGGGCCTGAATGCGCACCACCACCCCTACCCAGGGGTGGCATGATGCCTACCACTACTACCACCCTCACCCAGGGGGGGCAGGATGCCTACCACTACTACCACCCTTAGCCTGGGGGGGCAGGATGCCCACCACTACTACCACCCTTAGCCAGGGGGGGCAGGATGCCCACCACTACTACCACCCTCACCCAGGGAGGGCAGGATGCCTACCACTACTACCACCCTCACCCAGGGGGGCAGGATGCCTACCACCACCCTTAGCCAGGGGGCAGGATGCCTACCACTACTACCACCCTCACCCAGGGGGCAGGATGCCTACCACCACCCTTAGCCAGGGTGGCAGGATGCCTACCACTACTACCACCCTCACCCAGGGGGGCATGATGCCTACCACTACTACCACCCTTAGCCAGGGGGGCAGGATGCCCACCACTACTACCACCCTCACCCAGGGGGGCAGGATGCCTACCACTACTACCACCCTTAGCCAGGGGGCAGGATGCCCACCACTACTACCACCCTCACCCAGGGGGGCAGGATGCCTACCACTACTACCACCCTCACCCAGGGGGGCAGGATGCCTACCACTACTACCACCCTCACCCAGGGGGGCAGGATGCCTACCACTACTACCACCCTTAGCCAGGGGGGGCAGGATGCCTACCACTACTACCACCCTTACCCAGGGGGGGCAGGATGCCCACCACTACTACCACCCTCACCCAGGGGGGGTAGGATGCCTACCACTAGTACCACCCTCACCCAGGGGGGCAGGATGCCCACCACTACTACCACCCTCACCCAGGGGGCAGGATGCCTACCACTACTACCACCCTCACCCAGGGGGGCAGGATGCCTACCACTACTACCACCCTCACCCAGGGGGGCAGGATGCCTACCACCACCCTTAGCCAGGGGGCAGGATGCCTACCACTACTACCACCCCCACTCATAGGATGGACAATGCATGACACAACCAGCACACCACAAACTAGGGAATGCAAGAAGAAGACATCCCCCAACACCATGACAAGCGTGTGTAGACTGTGTCAAATGCCTACAACACCGAACATGACTTTGAACATACAATGTGACCCCTAGCACATGTGCCACACATATATGTGTGTGGCACCCACAATGCAAGCAGGCCATGACCATTGTGGCAATGGGGTCCAAACCCCCATCATCACAGTGACCAAAAGGTAAGTGTGGGGTCCATAGCTGAAGCACATTTTGAACATTGTGGCAATGGGGTCCAAACCCCCATCATCACAGTGACCAAAATGTAAGTGTGGGGTCCATAGCAGAAGCACATTTTGAACATTGTGGCAATGGGGTCCAAACCCCCATCATCACAGTGACCAAAAGGTAAGTGTGGGGTCCATAGCTGAAGCACATTTTGAACATTGTGGCAATGGGGTCCAAACCCCCATCATCACAGTGACCAAAATGTAAGTGTGGGGTCCATAGCTGAAGCACATTTTGAACATTGTGGCAATGGGGTCCAAACCCCCATCATCACAGTGACCAAAAGGCAAGTGTGGGGTCCATAGCTGCAGCCCATCTTGAACATTGTGGCAATGGGGTCCAAACCCCCATCATCACAGTGACCAAAAGGCAAGTGTTGACAAAGTAAGAGGTGCAACTGCCAAACTGCATGGATGATTCCTGGTCACAGAACAACAAACACATCAGTGGCAAAGTAGTGTATGTGTCCCATTGCTACATAAATTGGGGGAGCCAAATCCTGCAGTGCAAATAAGACATAACTTTGGCCATGTGCAGACAAACAACACCCATGGGGGCTGACACCGTCAACAATCATCAATGACACAATGACAGAAGTGACCATCCGAATGCAGACCCACATATTTGCACCAATGGGCACACACATGCAGATACCCTGTGGAGACAGCAGATGTGAGGCGAACAGATACCATACCATGGCAGCAATGGGACACACAATCAACAATTAGCAACAAATGAGGGCTCCCGTCCCATCAGCCTGGTCATGGAAGTGCCAACGGAATCATCAGCACAGATCCAACACACTTGTATAGCAATGTTGCACTGACAACACAGATGAGTCCTTCCCCATTGATGCCCAAACCTGCATGTTCACTGGAGATGGCCACACGGTCATGGAAGTAGACGGATAGAACAATGGCAGGCACAACAGATGTGCAGGGGTGGAAGCCACAGATGTGAAGTTGCCAATCTAAGTAGGAAATCTCATTGCCAAATACTGAACACATGACACCCTCAGATGCTGCTATGGATGACATGGATACACCACAGGATAGGACCCATAACCCCTGGACCACATGGGTTCCTGCACAGTAACACTTCATTATCATGAGACCAAATATCACCATCACTGCAGCAAGGGCATTGTTAGCATCATCAACATCATGTACATCAGAAGCAAAAGCACTAGAGAACAGAAAGTTGCTTTATTCAGCATATGTGGCATTAAAAGTAGAAGTCCGGTAGAACATAAACAAAGGCCAATGGCCAGTCCATCAACAAAGTCACAAGTGGGTGACAGTGGCAGATGCCACCCTACACATGCCTGCACAAAACCAGGGACAATCCACTAGGAGGGGCAACCGGGGGGTAGGCCAGGCACCGCAGGGACAGGATCAGGGCTCACCAGGAGGAAGCAGGGAAGGGGTGGTGGGTGCTGGAGAGCCACTGACAACTGCAGTGGAGGTGTCTGACATGGTGTGCGCCGGCACAACTGGGGGGCATGGCTCAGATGTTGTGGGTGCCGGCACGACTGCAGTGGACCCTGCAGATGGAGTGGACAGGTCCGCCACTGCAGTGCCCAAGTCAGACAGGGTGGTAGTGGACTCCACTGCAATGCCTACCACCAGGGGAGGAGAATGGGGAACAGGCAAGGTGGGCTGGACAGAGGGGGAGGACACCCTCACCACATCAGTGGCACAGACAAGCGCAGCGGGGGTGTGGTGCCGGGAGAGCAAGTGGCAGGGGGAGAAGGCCGGAGCCTCTTGGGGATGGTATATCTGTGGGTGGGGAACCTGGGGCAGGGTGTGGCGGGGGCACCTGTGGAGTGGGGGCCTGAGGGATGGAGGAAGGTGACCTGGTGCTTGAGCTGCAGGGCGGCGGCGGGGTCTTGCTCTTACCACTCCGGGGGACTTGCGGGTGGGGGCCTCAGTCTGTCTGCGCCTGGGGGAGGGTGTCCGGGGGCGAGGGGCACTCTGCTCCGTGTGGGGGGCTTCCTCTTCCCCCTGGATGCTGGGGCAGCTGGATCGGAGGGGAAGAGGCCGAGGTCACTGAGGAAGAGGCGCTGGGTCTTTGGGGTTGCAGGTGAGGCAAGGGAGGGTGCTTTGGAGGGAGAGGCAAGTGAGGACTGCGCAGTGCCCGTGGATGCGTGTGTGTGTACCATGGCCCCATCCCCTGTGAGTCTGGTTTCAGTCCCCTGACTGTGCGTGCGTGTGCGTTTAGTTTGTGGCGTGTGTGTCTGTGTGCTGGATGTGTGTGTGCTGGTGTGTGCCTGTGCCGGTGTGTGTGTGCTTGGGACGGGCAAGGTGCTGGGGAGTGTGGATGGAGCAGAGGCAGGAGGGGTGAGGGACTGTCTGAGGAGGGACACTGCTGCCGTCAGGGAGGAGTCCATGGACCTGTTGCCCCTCTGTAGGTCAGACATGCCCGATGAGATGCCCTCCATGAACGACACCAGCTGAGTCAACAGTGCGGTGTGCGCATGGAGGACACTCAGCATGGCTGTCTGCCCTACATGGAGCTGGCGAAGGAGGTACACAGACTCCTCACTCAGGGCAGCAGGGGACACAGGGGCAGGGGGTGCGGTGCCTGGGCCAAAGGAGACACGCTCCCGAACATGGGAGCCTCCACGGACCTGGGGAATGGGAGCCGATGGGAGGGCGGTGGTGGTGCTGGTGGTGGCGGGGACAGCAACACTAGCTGGGGTGTGGTGGCTGCTGACACCCGCCTCCACAAGGGAGTCATCCTCCGAGTTGCTCTGGTCCTCAGCTGAGGTGGATGGTGCTGAGGATTCCTCGGTGTGGCTCCCCTCGCCCTCCGTGCCACTGGGTCCCTCCGACCACTCCTCGGCTGCTGACCCAGTCTGGCTCTCTGGCTCCTCCTGGTCCGTGGAGCTGTCCCCTTCCGTGGCCGTGGATGTATCTGCAAACAATGGGGAAACAGACAGACATCAGTCACCTGCACCAAACGCACACACCACTGTGAGCACAGCACATCACAGAGCAAGGCCTGGCATCATTAGTTGTACATTGCTAAAAGTGCCCTAACTGAACAGGAGAAGCCAATTGTCAGTCTGATGCCAAGCATGGCACTCACATCCCACATGGCCTTGCACCCATCTGTCTGGTGTCTGTTGGATTGCAACACCCCAGTGTGGACACATGCACCAAGTACACAGTAGTTGGACAGTGCAGAGGACACGGTGTGGACACATCACAGCTCTTGCCACTGAGTCAGTACAGGTTTCCGGATGAAAGGGATGCCCAGAGTCAAATAGGAAATGCATGTGATGCATACCAGCGACAGACACCATGATGCACCCATGTCCTGATAGCCAGCGCCACTATGGTGTGCATGTAGCACATGTCACTCCCCTGCAGGACCACAAATAAGTTGACACATGCCATGGCAGAGGCATGACTGTTAAGTCATACATCACTGTCTCAGTGATGTATGACTTGGCAGCCAGACAACAACACTATGCACTGTGTCACAATAGTAGGTCATGGGGAATGCAAGTCCTGGAGCTGCACAAGTGCACATGTACATCCCCCACACAACACATCATCTCAACCCTCATCTGTCCAGGTCACACCTATTGGACATATGGGAGACCTGTGACACTACCCTCTGAACCTGAGCCCCTCACAATTTGCTGTGAATGGGGAACAGCTGCCTGAACATCACATTTGCATACCCCAGTCTGCACGGGCAGCTGATCAAACACCTATGTGACACACAAGTATCGTCTCCTATGGTCACATCTCCAGGGGCATGCTGAGCCCCTACCAAGAAACACCCCAGCAGTCCTGGCAACTAATCCACAGCACACTGACACAGAGGCAGACACCGGAGGGGTCAAATCACTGTGCACAATGTGTCAGCTGATACACGGGAGTGGGAGTACAGAGTGCATTGCATGGCCTGGAGTAGGCATGACTGTCCTGCTCCACATGAATGAGGGATGTGCCCTGGACAGTGGATAGCTGGCTATGTATGTGTGACACACGTAATCTGCACACTCCTGGGGCACAAACATTGTTCCCACCCGCTGCATGGGCGTGTGCCACATACCCCAGGCACATGTGGTGGCTCAGCTCAGCAAGTGGACCGCATATCAAAGCAACACGCAGATCACATGTCCAAACCCAGGCGTTGTGTGAACAATGGACCCACCCATGATGCCCACAACAGAGTTAGGGAAACAGATGCTGTCCCCCACCTTTAGTGAAGCAAACTGCAAGGACACAGTCCCAAGTGACACAATTCCCTGACTGTAAGGGCCACACCTGGGTATCAGATGAGCAGTGGGCAGTGCACAATAGAGGGACATGGCTCCTGGACAACATGACTGCTGCACTGTGGCAGTTGAACCAGGCCAGAGGAGGGCACAAAGCATGTAATACAGAGTTCACAGTGCAGTCTTTGACTCACCCCCTCCTTGCTGCTGTCTGGCCTTCAGCTGCCCATCCAGGTCTGGAAAGACCACCGCCAGGATCTGGAGCATGTGGGGGTCAGGGTCCGTGTTCCGCCCCTCCTGCGAGGAGGCGACAGCTTCAGCTGGACCCGTGCAATCCTCCGGGTCCAGCCCCGAAGGTCCTGCCACCTCTTCTGGCAGTTGCGGATCCGGCGCTTGTAGACCCCCACGGACCGGACAGCCCAGATGATGTCCTTCCAGATTTCCTGCTTCCGATGGGCATTAACCTGTCAGGATGACAAAGTGAAAAGGCCATTACCACACATGCAACATATCCGTGCATGACACAGTTGTATATACATGTCTCAATCACAGGGGCACATGATGTACACAGGCAGTGCAACGCTGACCATGGACAGTTTGCCAGACGTCACTACATGGTATCATTGCATGGGAAGTAAAACCATGTTCAAATGCACTGTCACTGCACCATACCTGTCCAGTGCAAGTCACTACACACTATGGGGGGTGACAACTACTCAGTGAGCCTGCTAGCCAGTGGCGTGCAGACTCTCAGCCTTGCTAGTCAGACAAACAGCACATTCAGAAAGGCAGTGCACAGAACACTCACCTGCTCCCCTGGTGTCCCATACAGCTTGCTGTACTGTGGAAGTAGGCTGTCCAGCAGGGCCTGGTTCTCTTCAAGGCTGAAGGCTGGGGCTCTCTCCACAGTACGTGCCATTGCAGGGTCCAGAGGGGCAGAGACAGCAGCAGTGCAGTGGCAGATGTCGTCTTGGAGCATGTAGTGCAGGCAAGTGGGCTCTCAGGGGAACAGCCAGCAATATATATGTGCTGGAGAGGCAGATACTGTCCCTTGTGTCCAAAGTGATAGGTCCAAGTCGTTTGCATCTTCTGAATCTGGCCAATCCATGGAATAGCAGCACCAAAACACGCCCACAGCATCCTTCAAATCTTCAACTTCATGACATACATGATTTTGCAACATTGTTGTGGGTGACCAACTGAATTTCCAGCAACCGACTCGTTCGAAATCCGAAAACGCGTCCGTTGCCAGGCAAGCCCATTGTCAATGGGTGTGCACCGATCGGTCCATTGCGGTACAACGCGCACAGGGGTACAACGCGTACCCGCACACATTGAAAGCAATGGGCCGGCCGGAGGCACCGATCGGTCCATTGCTGTTCAACGCGCACAGGGGTACAACGCGTACCCGCACACATTGAAAGCAATGGGCCGGCCGGAGGCACCGATCGGTCCATTGCGGTACAACGCGTACAGGGGTACAACGCGTACCCGCACACATTGAAAGCAATGGGCCGGCCGGAGGCACCGATCGGTCCATTGCAGTTCAACGCGCACAGGGGTACAACGCGTACCCGCACATTGAAAGCAATGGGCCGGCCGGAGGCACCGATCGGTCCATTGCGGTACAACGCGTACAGGGGTACAACGCGTACCCGCACACATTGAAAGCAATGGGCCGGCCGGAGGCACCGATCGGTCCATTGCAGTTCAACGCGCACAGGGGTACAACGCGTACCCGCACACATTGAAAGCAATGGGCCGGCCGGAGGCACCGATCGGTCCATTGCTGTTCAACGCGCACAGGGGTACAACGCGTACCCGCACACATTGAAAGCAATGGGCCGGCCGGAGGCACCGATCGGTCCATTGCGGTTCAACGCGTACAGGGGTACAACGCGTACCCGCACACATTGAAAGCAATGGGCCGGCCGGAGGCACCGATCGGTCCATTGCAGTTCAACGCATCACTGTACATGTGACTGGCATATGTCAGCATGCCTGTCTCAGATGGACATATGCCAGCCACAGATAGCTCCCAGGGAGTGAGGGGCACACCTACCACACGACAGCCTGTCCAAACTTTATCATAAGGCATGTAAGGCTGCATTTCCTATTGTGTGTATGTTGGTGTACATGTTGTCCTGTGGGTGTCACCTGTGGGCAGCCACCCCCAGGCTGTGCACGTGTTCATGGGGACAGGATCCTGGGTGTTACGTGTACGTGACCACTGTGATGTGCAACTGTTCATATCTGTGCATGTGCCATGGTCACATTTCACAGTGGTGTATGTGTATGTCATGTCACATACCCCGTGAGTCCCATGTGGGACGGTATGTTTGAGCCAGGGTGTCCCAGTGGCACAATAGTGATGGTCCTCCACAGTCTTTGTGCATGTGGTGTTTACAATGTCTCTGATTTCATGTGCACAATGGGAGACAGTCTCCACATCCACGTTGTGTGTGCATGGACTCTGATGTTGTGCGTGTGTGTCACAGACGTCCATGTCTGTCCTGCCGTGGCAAGTGGGGCCACTACCTGTGGGGGTCATGGTTGTTTTGCTGTGGTGTATACATGATACTCCATGTAATGCCAGTGTCCATGTGGCATTACAGGGTCCCTGGGAATGTACCTGTCGTTGAGCTGTGGTGCCTGGGGCACATCTGTCCTCACATGTCCCTGTGGGGGGTTATTGTGACACGGCAGCAGGAGATGGGAACTGTGACACGGCCTCATGATATCCAATGGGCCAACCTGGGACTAATTGATGCCACCTGTTGGACCGTGTTGACAGATGTTGGCCATGTATGTACCATACATGTCCTTCCGGTACTGCACACTTCATGTAGTTGTGCCTCATAATGATGTATGTTGGGATCTTGAGTGTGTTCAATGCCGCATATGTGGGGTGACTGACAATCTTGCTTACTTCTCCTCTGCACTGCAGGGCTCCTGCTGTCCATCGGCCATTCCCAGACCTGGCAACGATGGTGGAACGGGACAGCATCCGACGGTACCGCTTCACCAGGCAGCTGATTGAGGATTTGGCAGTGCAGTTGTCCCCACATTTGCAGCCTGGCCGGCCGTATCCTACAGCGCTGACCCCCAAGGTGAAGGTGATGGCAGCCCTACACTTCTTTGCCACTGGTACCTTCCAACATACTGTGGCGACTGCTGGTGGGATGTCACAGACCATGTTCAGCCGTGTGCTCCGCGATGTTTTGGCGGCAATGTTGCTCTTCCTGAACCGGTACATCTATTTCCCTAGACTGCGACGACTCACTGACGTGAAGAGTGACTTTTATGCCCTGGGGAGGATGCCGCATGTAATTGGCTCCATTGATGGGACACATGTGGCTTTGGTACCACCACAGGCCCAGGAGCAGGCCTACAGGAACCGCAAGCACTACCACTCGGTCAATGCACTGGTGGTGTGTCTTGCAGACATGACCATCACACACGTGTGTGCCCGTTTCCCTGGTTCAGCACACGATGCCTTTGTGATGAGGAGTAGTCGCATCCCCAGGATGATGGCACAGATGCAGAACCAGCGTGCCTGGCTTGTCGGTGTGTACTGACTTTGTGCCATTGTGTGTGATCTGATCTGTAGTATTCCGCCCACTGTTCCAAGTCAGCTAATGTGCACTTGTCTGTCCGTAGGTGACTCGGGATACCCCAACATGCCGTGGTTGCTGACACCCCTCAGGAACCCTGTGACACCTGCCCAGATGCGCTACAATGAGGCACATGGTCGGACCAGGAGAGTGATTGAGCGGACCTTTGGTCTCCTGAAGAGCCGCTTCCGCTGCCTGGACAAGACCGGAGGGTCCCTCCCATATGCCCCTGCGAAAGTGTGCAAGATTATCATCGTCTGCTGCATGCTCCACAACCTGGCAGTGCGGAAGGAGTTGCCTCTCATCCAGGATGACAATGACCAACATCCGCCACCTGTGGAGGATCCTGGCCTGGACCACGATGCCAGTGACGATGATGATGATGATGATGGTGATGGTGATGTCCGCACACAGCTCATCACCAACTTCTTTAGCTGAATGTGAGTATCCTGAGGTGTCATGTCAATGATGTGAGTTGGCATGATGTGTGGGTGGTGCTCTGGTGCTGTGGGAGTGTGTCCATGGGCCACTTGACTGGATGTGTGTTGCGATGTGTGCTAACAGGTGGGCTGTACTCCCCAACAGTGTTGACATGCTAACTTGGTTCTGGGTGGGTATCTTGTAACATGTATTGTGCATGTGTTTTGCTGTTCTGTCCTGTACTCCATTGCTTTTGACTGTGTGTCATTTCTGTCCTTCACAGGGTACTTTCAGATTCGTTTGGTCAACTGTGTCCACCGACGACGTGATTGCACATCCAGGCTGGTAGCTGTTGTGTCCCTACAGGTGATGTGCGCCACACCCATGGACTTCCTTCCGTCTACAGTTGTTGACTGTGTGCCCGCTGCCAGGTGGGGTTACCTTGCATCTGTAGTGGTTACGGCATGTTGCAACTGTGTAATAAACCTGTGCTTCACTTTGTGATGTGCGTTGTCTGTGGTCACACATTTGACTGCCATTTGCTTACTGCACCTGTGGGCTACTTGACTACAACTGGGAATGGGTGTGGTGTCTGTGCATTGCACCGTCTTCCCTGGCAACATCAGTGTAGGCAATGAGTCAGATGGCCTAGGTGTGTATGTGTCGTGTAGCCCTGGTGGTGTGTCTCCCTCATGTGTGTCACGTTTCCTGTACTCACATGCCTGTGTTGTCCTTGCTGTTGCAGTTCGCATACACAGTGTAATTTTGCAGTTCATCATCCCCATAACAGCACCCACGTTGGAATCACGACAGAGGCAAGTATGGTGTATTAGTGTGTTTATTGTGATACATTTGTGTTAATAGTGCATAGGATGGGTTGTGCTGTACATGAATCTTGCAATCCCAAGTTCCTAGGTGAATTGAAAGTCCGGGTAGACAGGATCCCCAGTATCGGGGCCACAGTTGTCTGACACATTGGTCCAACTTGTACTCCCCATGCAATGTGTGGGAGTAGTGTTGCCGTCAACAGGGTGAACAGTCTGTGCACAAAGGCGAACATCCAGAACAGGTTCAGGCTTCCTGGGAGTTGCGCTTGGCCATCGGCCTCTCACTTTTCCCTCCTCGGACGACCCCTCTTCTTGGGGGGGGCCCTCAAGTGCAGGCTGCTGCGGTGCAGGGGACTCTCCGCCAGAGTCCTCCTCCCTCCCTGTGGCAGTTGCAGTTTGTTCGGCACCAGATGTTGTTGGCACACAGGGAGGTGTGGACTGGTTGCTGTTCATCTGGCGGAGGCATTGTAAAATGTCCCTGTGCACCGCCGTCATCTCATGCAGTGCATCCCACTTGGACTCCACGCGGGACATGTGTGAGTCCACACGGGACATGTGTGACTCCACGTGGGACATGTGGGAGTCCAAGCGGGCATGATGGGCAGCCTGCTGCTGTTTAATGTCTCTGAGGAGCCCCACTACCTGGCTGAGCTCTCCGGTGCTGGACTGGTACGCATCAGCTATGCGTACCAGTTGTGGGTCATCATGCACACCAGCAACGTCTGCAAGCAGCGACCTCTGTCTCCCACCCCTCCCACCACCCCTGCTGACATGTGCAGTGTGTGCAGTGGCACGCACAGATAACCCTGGTCCACCTTGGGAGTTGGTGGTGGTGGTGGTGGCCATGGCCCCAGGTTGGTCCAGGGTCACTGTGCTGGTGTTGCTCCTTATTCTGTCCATGTCGGCAGGGATGGTATTCGTGGTGACAGTCGTTGGAGGGGTGGGTGCAGGGGTGCAGCTGGTGGTCCTGCTGGTGCTGCAGCTGGTGGTCCTGCTGGTGCTGCATGTTGACTTGCACCGGATGTGCCAGGTTGTTCTTCATCGTCCGAGGAGGACAGAGGCTGTACGACGCCAGTGAGCTCGGCATCCTCTTGAGCCTGGGACTGGGACTCCTCAGCGTCTGCTGCTGTGTCCCCATCATCACCTGTTTTTGGGAGACACAAACAATGTATGTCATGTTTCTGCAGGCATCAATGGTTGACACACATGACAGTTGTGACTGTGCCTCTGGGTGCGGGCCTGTACATTGCATTGTCCTGAGTCGTCACAGTCAGGGGTTGATATTGGTGTGGCACATTGTCCTGCATTATTTGGGCATTTCTATGTATTTTCTGGGGTGTGAACATGGTCTGCATTGGTTGTGTTTGGTTGGCAGCCGGACCTCCTTCCCACCCACCCAGCCAGTCAGTTATCCCACCATGGAACGTGCTTGCATTGCAGGGAGTGGAAGTTGTCTCTCAGGATGTCAGTCAGTGGTGTCCTGCTGTTTGTTGGTGCACATTTGCCAGCAGGGCCTTGTGCTCCCCACAGCAGTAGCCAGTGTCAGCCATCTTGTGAGTCCTTCTCCACTCCCTGTGATGTGAGCATGGTTCAGGGTGGTGTTGATGGGACAGTTGTGGGGGTGACCAATATCAGTGACTACGACTCCCATCATGCTATTGCCTCCACCCCCTTCCCAGCATGCCCATGCTTCCTTCCTTTTGACTCTGCTTCCCTGTGGGGTGGGCTGGCTGTGCTGACAGGATGGCTGGGAGTGTTGTCCTGGCAGTTGTTTGGCTAAGAGTCCCAAGAGTGTCCCTGTGCTTCACACAACATAACCCAGGGTGGTGGTTCTTTGTGGGATCTTGTGTTGGGATGGAGGGCATTGCATACTACCAGGTGGGTACTGTGGAGTTTGTGTTGGGGGGTGTGTGAGGGGAGGTGCTTGTGACTATAGTCAGTGCTGCAAGTCCCCCTTCCCACCCAGCCAGCCAGATATCCCACCATGGAACGTGCTTGCATTGCAGGGAGTGGAAGTTGTCTCTCAGGATGTCAGTCAGTGGTGTCCTGCTGTTTGTTGGTGCACATTTGCCAGCAGGGCCTTGTGCTCCCCACAGCAGTAGCCAGTGTCAGCCATCTTGTGAGTCCTTCTCCACTCCCTGTGATGTGAGCATGGTTCAGGGTGGTGTTGATGGGACAGTTGTGGGGGTGACCAATATCAGTGACTACGACTCCCATCATGCTATTGCCTCCACCCCCCTTCCCAGCATGCCCATGCTTCCTTCCTTTTGACTCTGCTTCCCTGTGGGGTGGGCTGGCTGTGCTGACAGGATGGCTGGGAGTGTTGTCCTGGCAGTTGTTTGGCTAAGAGTCCCAAGAGTGTCCCTGTGCTTCACACAACATAACCCAGGGTGGTGGTTCTTTGTGGGATCTTGTGTTGGGATGGAGGGCATTGCATACTACCAGGTGGGTACTGTGGAGTTTGTGTTGGGGGTGTGTGTGAGGGGAGGTGCTTGTGACTATAGTCAGTGCTGCAAGTCCCCCTTCCCACCCAGCCAGCCAGATATCCCACCATGGAACGTGCTTGCATTGCAGGGAGTGGAAGTTGTCTCTCAGGATGTCAGTCAGTGGTGTCCTGCTGTTTGTTGGTGCACATTTGCCAGCAGGGCCTTGTGCTCCCCACAGCAGTAGCCAGTGTCAGCCATCTTGTGAGTCCTTCTCCACTCCCTGTGATGTGCGCATGGTTCATGGTGGTGTTGATGGGACAGTTGTGGGGGGGCAATATGTGTGACTGCGACTCCCATGATGCTATTGGCTACACTGACTTGGCCAGCATACACAGAATTCCTTCCTTTGAGTGGTCTTCACTGTGTGTTGGTGTTGTTGTGGTGGCTACATGTCTGGATGTGTTTGTTAGTTCTATTTGTGCCACTGCCTAGCTGTAGTTGTAGTTGTGTTTGTACATGTGATGGCACGGTTGGATGTAACTTTTTTGATGGCATGTGTTGTGTTTATCTGACTGACATACACATTTTGGGATGATTCTGTTCTGGTTGCTGTGTAATTGCTATGAGTGCATGGTTTGACTCTCCCCTTGACAGTGATGTGTGTGTGTTTTGTGTCAGAATATTGTGTACATTTGTTGTGTACTCACCAGGCTCTGGGATGTTCTCTAGTCCATATACGCTCACTGGCGGAAGGATGGCCCGCACCTTCTCCTCCCAGGGCCTGAGGTATACTGGCTTGGCAGGAGGGCCACTGCCGGTGTATTGGCTGATGAGGTAGTCTTTCTTGAGCAGCTCCCGGACCCTCCTGCGCACGTCATACCACCTGTTCTGGATGTCGGTCTTTGTGCGCAGACATGGTGATTGTGCGTTCACCCTGTTGATGATCCTCTCCCACATCTTGGTTTTCTGGGAGATGGGGGTCTGTTGGACCAGTGCGCCAAACAGCTGTGGCTCTACCCTGAGGATCTCGTCTACCAGGACTTCCAATTCACAATCTAGGAACTTGTGATTCTTCTTGGGGGGCATGGTGATGGGTGGTGATGGTGAGTGATGTGTGTGTTGGTGTGCAGGTGAGGGTGTGTGAGTGTGTGTTTTGCTGGGTGTATGTGAGGTAGGTATTTGTTGGTGTGCTGATGGTGTGTGGCTTGTGTGAGGGATGAGCTGTGGGTGTGTGGTTGCTTTCTCTTGGGTGCTGGCAGTGGAATGGCATTTGCAAAGGCTCATGGTAGTGATTTGTGTCCTTTATATAGGTGGAGTTGTGGGTGTGTCTTTGTTCTCTGTCCCCACCTCCCCCAGTATTTATTGGCTTGGTAATTGCTTGTTTGGCCTTTTTTGGGTGATTTTTCCTTTGTGCTGTTTGTGTATGTTGGAAACGTTCGTGTGACCGAGTCGGACCCTGCATTGGTCTCGTACGGTGTTCTCCGTTTCGTTCACGCTGTGTTTGTGCAGTTTTCTATGCTGCATACGCGTCGGTCGCGGTGTATTGTGTTGCTTCGGCTCGGTTTTGTATGCGTGTCGGTCGTACGGCTTGTCCTCCGTCCGACTCGCTCGTGGTTTTCGCGCCTTGCATCGTACTTTGCGGTTTGGAGTTAGCGTGTACGTTTCGGTCGGATTTGTTCCGGGTGCGTGTCGGTCGGTTGGATTCGCGTGTTTTTCCGGCCGGATTGCTGTTTTCCGTGCGGCTCGGTCGGTCGACTTGGTTTCGTTACGTGTCGGTCGGATTTTTCGCGCCTTGCATCGTACTTGGCGTGTCGTGCGCCACGGGTACGTGTCGGTCGGTATTTTTTCCGGATCCGAGTCGGTCAGTGCTTTTTCCGGCCCGAATCGGAATCGACCCTCTGTGTTTGAAAATACCACTTTTAGAAAGTAGGTATTTTCTTGCCCAACTGTCCAAGCCTGCCTCTGCTAGGTTGTGTATTCCATGTCCGGTTTGTGAGTGACAGGGGCTGAGGGGGATTCCAGGAGACCGGGTGAGTCAGCACAGGGCTGAATAGACCTATCTGCATGTAGAGTGGTGGGAGGAGTTGCACCTGGGTCTGAATAGGGCTGTGCCTGCCTTCCACAATGCTGGCTCCACCTACTGTGGTGCGTCTGATGTCCCTGGCCCACACTGTCAAAGGAAAGAAGGAGTCCTGTAAACAAAGTGCTCCAGGACTGCACAGAACTGGTTTGGACCGGGTAAAGGCCCCTCTGCCTTCAGAGGACAAAGGATTTAGTAGTATAAATATGGGGACCCAGACCCCAAGACTTTAGATCACTTCTGGAACAACAAGACAAACCTCTGCCAAGGAGAAGAACCAAAGGAAGCTGTAGGAGTTGGACTGCCCCCTGCCAGTGTGCTGTGTTGCTGGGTTGGCCTACAGTGGTGTCTTCAGTGCCAAGGAGAGGAGAAGGAACTTTTAAAGAACTTTCATCATCTTGCAGAATATTACTCCAAGGGCTTGAACTTGTGCTTGCCTCCTGCTGAAGTCTCAGGGACAAAAGACTTCACCACCAGCTCCCCTCTGAATTCCCTTGCTGGGAATTCCGTCTGCAGAAGCCTGCGTGTTGCTGGGAGCTGGAAGCGCGACTCAACGAGAAGAAGCGTGTCGCAGTCGCAGCTGTTGCCGTCGCATCGCCGGAGAAGCGTGTCGCCGCCGCAGAGGTCGCCGCCGCATCACCAGAGAAGCGAGTCTTCGTCAAAGCTGTTACCCGACGCATCACCGGAGAAGCGTGTCGCCGCCGCAGAGGTCGCCGGCGCATCACCGGAGAAGCGTGTCGCAGGGCCTGTCGCGGCTCCAAAGTTACAGAGTCGCCGCACGGCCGCCGGGCGTGCACGCATCGTCTTCGCGTCGTCGCATCAAGGGCGCCATCTTATCGCATCGCACCGGATCGTCGCATCGCATCGAGGCGCCATCTTGCCGCATCGCAACCGGAACGCAGTACGAGAATCAATGCATCACCTCCTCTCCGGTAAGGACCAAGACGCATCCCCTACTCTGCGCAAGCATTGAGGCGCGACGCATCGTCTCCCCGAAGCAAGGAACCGGCGCATCTCCATACCTGCGAACCTTTTTGTTTGTTTTGCGTTACGCATCCAGGTACTTTTGTGAGAACTTTGTTGCATTTACCATCAACTTGAACTAAGTTACTTCTACCATCTTTAAGTCTATTTTGAGTACAGTATTGTGGATTTTTGTCGTTTGTGGTCTTGTGTTAAGTCTATATAAAGAATACTTATTTTTATAAAACCTGTGTGGTGTCCATCTGTAGTGTTTTCACTGTATTACTGTATGTGTTCACAAATGCTTAACACACTGCCTCTGAGATAAGCCTGTCTGCTCGTGCCAAGCTACCAAGGGGGTGAGCAGGGGTTATCCAGTAGTGTAATCCCCTTTCCCTGACGTAGAAGCAAGGGTCCCTATTTGGTCAAAGGTACCTACCTCTGCCAACTAGATACCCCCAGTTCTAACAAACGCCAACTGGAAAGTTGTGGCAGCTCTAAAAACTATTTTAATGAGACTGCCATTTGAGGGTCCTAAGCAGGTGAACAGACAAAATATTGAGTTTTTTATTTTGAAGTACAAGAATATCGAGTTGTAAATATCAAGGTACAAGAATATCGACAGCAAGAATATCGTGGACCAGAATATCGACAGCAAGGTAAGAAATATCGTTTTTTTAAATATCGAAGACAGTAATATCATTTGTAAAAATATCGTTGTTAATAATATCGATGTTTATATTAGTGTTATGTATTTTAGTATGTATTTTGAATGTATGTGTTCTATATTGTTGTTTAAGTATTGTATGTATTTTTAAATATATGTATAACATTTTTAGAAGTTATTAATTTTTTTTAAAGTACATTTTGCGTTTTAGTTCCGTAGCGGGTTGTGGGTTTATAGGGGAATAGGGTGGGAAGTAATTTGATTATAATAAATTTAATAATAATTTTTAGAAGTTATTAATTATTTTTAATTACATTTTGCGTTTTTATTCCGTAGCGGGTTGTGGGTTTATAGGGGAATAGGGTGGGAAGTAATTTAATTATAGTTAATTTATTCATATTATTTATTAATTAATATTTATATATTTAATATTTTATACTGTTAATTGTGGTAATTAATTTTGTTATCAATTAGTTATTAGTTGGTTGTTAATTATTATTAATTATTTGTTAAATAAATTAATTATGTTATTTTTTTAGGAGCGGGTTGTGGGTTTATAGGGGAATAGGGTGGGAAGTAATTTAATTATAATTAATTAATTAATCTTTTTTTATTAATTAATAATAACGTATTTATGCTTTTATATTGCTAAATGTGGTAAATAATTTATTATTAATTAGTTATTAATTGTTTGTTAATTATTAATAATTAATTGGTAAATGTGTAAATTGTGTTATTTTTTTAGGAGTGTATTGTGTGTTGATAGGGTAGTAGGCTGGGAAGTAATTTAATTTCAATATATATTTTTTATTTTTTTATTATAAAATTTATTTTAAGTTGTTTTATATTGTTAATTGTGTGAATTAAATTATTATTTATTGTTTTTAAATTACTTGTTAATTTTAATTAATTAATTAGATAATTATTAATTAATTATGTTAATAGTGTTATGTTTTAGAACATTGGTGGTGTCATTTATAGGGGAATATGGTGGGAGGCAATTTTTTTAAATTTTATTAATTGTTTGTTTATTCATTTTAATTATTTTGCTTGAGTGGGAATAGAAAATTATTCCCCTATCCAATCCAACACTTTCTCCACTGTTGCACTCACTGGAGTGGGAATAGTAATTTTTACCCCTACGCTATCCAACACTTTCCCTACTGTTACACTCACTGGAGTGGGAATAGTAAATTATTCCCCTCTGCTATCCAACACTTTCCCTACTGTTGCACTTGCTGGAGTGGGAATAGTAATTGTTACCCCTCTGCTATCCAACACTTTCCTTACGGTTGCCCTTGCTGGAGTGGGAATAGTAATTGTTACCCCTCCGCTATCCAACACTTTCCCTACTGTTGCACTCCCTGGAGTAGGAATAGTAAATTATTCCTCTCCGCTATCCTACACTTTCCCTACTGTTGCACTTGCTGGATTGGGAATAGTTATTGTTACCCCTCCGCTATCCAACCCTTTCCCTACGGTTGCACTTGCTGGACTGGGAATAGTAAATTATTTCCCTCCGCTATCCAACACTTTCCCTACTGTTGCACTCGCTGGAGTGGGAACAGTAATTGTTACCCCTCCGCTATCCAACACTTTCTCTACTGTTGCACTCCTTGGAGTGGGAATAGTAAATTACTCCCCTCCGCTATCCAAAACTTTCCCTACTGTTGCACTCACTGGAATGGGAATAGTAATTGTTACCCATCTGCTATCCAACACTTTCTCTACTGTTGCACTTGCTGGAGTTGTAATAGTAAATGTTACCCCTACGCTATCCAACACTTTCCCTACTGTTGCACTCAGTGGAGTGGGAATAGTAAATTATTACCCTACGCTATCCAACACTTTCCCTACTGTTGCACTCAGTGGAGTGGGAATAGTAAATTATTCCCCTCCGCTATCCAACACTTTCCCTACTGTTGTACTTTGTGGAGTGGGAATAATAATTGTTACCCCTCCGCTATCCAACACTTTGCCTACTGTTGCACTTGCTGGAGTGGGAATAGTAATTTTTACCCCTACGCTATCCAACACTTTCCCTACTGTTGCACTCACTGGAGTGGGAATAGTAAATTATTCCCCTCCGCTATCCAACACTTTCCCTACTGTTGTACTTTGTGGAGTGGGAATAGTAATTGTTACCCCTCCGCTATACAACACTTTCCCTACTGTTGTATTTGCTGGAGTGGGAATAGTAAATTATTCCCCTCCGCTATCCAACATTTTCCCTACTGTTGTACTTGCTGGAGTGGGAATAGTAAATTATTCCCCTCCGCTATCCAAAACTTTCCCTACTGTTGCACTCGCTGGAGTGGGAATAGTAATTTTTACCTCTCCGCTATCCAACACTTTCCCTACTGTTGCACTCCCTGGAGTGGGAATAGTAATTTTATCCCCTCCGCTATCTAATATTTTCCCTACTATTGCTGTTAATGTAGTGTAAAATGTAATTGTAAAAGAATAAAAATATTTTAATATTTTAATTTATTATATATATATTTTGTTTTTTTATTATTTTACTGGTATATGTATATATATATATGTATGTATAATTTTTAATATGTTTCTAACATTTTATAATTTATTATAATAATGTTTTTATTAATATTATTAAGTAAATATATATTACATTTTATATATATGTATGTTTAATTTTTTTAACATATTTATTATTCCTAATTTTAAACATTTTATAATAATTATAACTAACTTTTTTTTAAATTATATGTATTATTTACTTTATTTTATATTATTTTTTACACATTTAAAAAAAACAATATTTTTAACAACGATATTTTTTACAACGATATTTTTTTATCTATATTTTTGTACTTACCATGATGTAGATAGGATGTCGATATTATTGACTTCGATATTTAGGTGTCGATATTTTGGGACCTCGATATTGTGGTCGTCGATATTCTGTCAGTGA
>CAWUFW010024484.1:0-59812 GCA_963921515.1 Calotriton arnoldi | reverse complement strand
GGACTTGCACTTTAACACTGATCAGCAGTGAGAAAGTGCGCAGGAACTACTAAGCCAGCAAAAACAGATTCAAAACCGGGAGGTCATAAAGCAAAAACTCTGGGGAAACACACCAAAAGATGCCAAGTCTAACAGTTTTGTTAACCTTTACAAATCTGAATGAAGGTATCCGTCAGTATTGTTTGTAGAGGTGACTGGTCTGTGACTTCAGCACTTTGACTCCACATTTTTAATGTATTTATTTTTACCTAAATCTAGCGCCACTTAAAATCCGTTTCGGGTATTTTAGTTATAAAGGCGTTTCTTCTCGTCAGATCCTTTGCCTGAAGATGTAAAATGAAGGCGGTAACACCGCGTACCACGTTAATGAATTCAACATGCAGCTGCCGAGTTGCTTTCTGATCTTACCTGTTGTTCCGAAAACATTCCATTGGCGGAACGTGACGTGGGAACTCCACATTATTCTGCGTCATAAAATAAGTCTACGTTTCCCGTCCCGGCCTAGGGCAGCAGACTGTCAGGGAAATGGAAACAGGTCAGCTGGCGATATCCTGAGGAGATTCATAAAATATCAAGGTAAATGAATATTTCCAAAACATTTCTTCTATTTTAAACGACGTATTCATTAGTTGTTTCAAGTCTGCATTTTGTTTAGAAAATGTTTGTATCAAATTTTGCTACCTGGCGCTGGGTAGATAACACGATGAACTAGGGCGGACACCTGTGAGTTAAACGACCAGCACACCTACTCCTTAAAATGTGCCCTAGCGGCCAAGTGGCCCATTATTTAGTGTGACGCCTGCGGCCTGTCCTGGCTTTTCACCCAACAGCAGATCGCAATCACGGACATGTATGTTAATTATTTAGTTTACATACGTATTGTCTGATATAGAGCAAACTCCACCCAACAGGGTTTCAGAGTGCGGAACAATGCATATTTGACAACAGAAAGTCATCTACATATTGACTGTGGTAACTACCGGCCAAACATTGCTTCCGTATGTGCAACATTTGCCGACATTTTTACAGAGGTAATGATTTACAAAACCGATGTGCACATGCAATTCAGGAAAGTGATGCGTGTTAGCGAAAACAAATAGAAGGCACAACTACGGTGATTTTAACACCACATTTGGCGTTGTGCACATCGACAAAGAATGCACAATGACCGAGATAAGAGAGAGGGAAAGTGTGCATGAGTATATAGGACTGATGAGTGAAAGTCCCGCGGATATTATTTAACTATGAGATAAGAGAAATACATAGAAGTCAGTTGAAAACCTGCAATAAAATCACATATTTGGTCACAAATGGAAGGGAGAAAGAAAGGTTACAGGTGCATAAAACAAAGAGGGCAATAAATGGCAGATCAACCATGCAGGAGAATGACAGCAGAAAGAGAGCACATGTTGGCAATGTCATTATAGAGACGTACTGACATACTGAGTACAGACCGGGAGAGTCTAGTAGGGATGAAAGTGATGGCCAAAGATTTGAGGCCACTATATCTTTAATTTAAAATGCACACCACAATTTCGAGAAATTAAGGTCTTTAGCTGTGTGTTGTAGAATGCATAGCATATTGTATTTAATGGAGTCTTTTTTTAGCCTGGTATCAAATGATACAGATTTAGACGTTTGGATGAGGCACGTGTTTAATAGTATAAACACAAGGTATGCAGTACAAGATACAGAAGCAAGTTCCTTTCCAAGGTAGTCACCTCCAACTGTCTCCCAATCCATCCACTTCCATGGAAATACTGCCTTTTACATCCTACATTACACCACCACCTTCCATACTCTATTCTACCGTCACCTTCCATACACACAGACTGCACCTACCTCACATATACCCCTTACCAATACTTAGTAAAAGCTACACACCAACAAAATAGAAAATAACAGGAGCAATTACTTACCCCAAAACAAAATCATTGAACTTCCCAGGAGCTGTGATAGTCCTTTCTAGCCTCTCCAAACAAGCATTCATACCCTGTGTGGAACATCTGCTTGCATACTAAATTCTCCATGGAAACACATATCCAAAATACATTGCTATCATCATCCTTACCCACCATACTCTTTTCGATCTCACTTCCACCCTGACACACCAAGGCTTTCTTCTCATTACATAAATGCCCATCCTCAAAACTTACTGCTGACCTTAACACTTGCACTATCCTCTGCCGGTCCGACCACTTAGCTTTTTTTTTGTACACTATCAATATAACTTCTCATCCTCTCTTGATACTTCTTAACCCTTCTACATTATTTCCACATCATTCACTTCAGTCACCTCACCCTCTTGTCTCTTTAGGATCCACCACAGAATCGAATTAGTAGTGGGCTTCCTCTTCCTCAGCAATTTAAAAGGAGATCTCCCTGTGAAAGAGTTAGGTGTAGTTCCATAGGACAACAATGTAACCTCAGGGATTGCCTCCAAAACAATCCTGATTGCAGCACAAGCTGAATGGATTCTTCCACAACTCTATACTTCTCTTTTTTCCGAATTGCCTCTTGGTTGTATAATACCTCTCTTGAATGTCTAATATCACCAGATCTCTGAAAATCTTACATTTTTGCCAAGACAAATTGTAATCCATTATCAGAAATTAATTCCTACAGAATTCTTTTTCAGCAAGACATCATAAAAAAAACCTAATCATCGCTTCTGTGGTCATACTTCCTATCATATGTACCTCTGGCTATTTTGAGGAAAAATTCAACCAGAACTATGGCATACCATTCCTTCAGTGGAAGCCTACAGAAAAGACCCATGGTATCAATAGCCACATTTCTCAAGGGACCACTATGTATTCTACATGACTTGTCATTTCTGCAGATTGTTCAATTTATAACCCATATATACACCCAAGTATCAGTGCTTGGCCGACAATTATATTCTCTGACCTTCCTTTTGGTGCACTACATATCACTATGTCATTGATGGTACAACTCTGTAATTTCCCCCCATAACCCTTACGGAGAAATAATCTTCTCTCCCCTAATGACAAAACCACTGCAAGTCGACAATCCCTTTTTCACTTCCCAACTCAACATAGTTGCTTTCTACAAGTGTCTCCTCTGGTCAGCCTTGTACTTTAAACTTCATTACTTCTTCTAAAGTTTCACCCTTTGCTATTTCATTCATCCAAGGCTCCTCTGACAGAATCATACCATGTTTGCCTATACATTCCTCTAGAACGTGTTCATAAGAGAATGTGAATTTGCACTACTCCTCTTCCACAGCCATGTCATCTGAACTTGAAAGTAACCTAGACAATTCATCTCTCTGCTCATTCAATCTTACTGGGACATATTCCACTCTATGATTATAAGAATGCAGTTTAGACGATAATCTTATTAACTATGATGTCAGAGCTATTCCTCCCCCTGCAGCTAAAATATTCACCAAAGGATGGTGATCAGTGTGAATCTCGAACGTAGTGCCCCAAAGAATGCTCTGCAGCCCTGGTGCAGCATAACAGTTCCAGCTCAATGACCGAATAATTGTTTTCTGCAGGATGCAGAGCTTGAGACCCATAAGGTATACCAAGCCCTCAGACGTGCCGTTCTGCATAAGCATAGCCCCTAAACTGTAACCAGATGCACTCATAGCCAAAATGCAAACTTTTCCTGCCTCAAATGACTTCAAACATGGTGCCATCAATATTTCATGTTTGATAACTTCAAAACTCTTCCCTGGTTCTTGCCTCAAAACACATCTGACATATTCCATCTCAGTTGAGTAATTCTCTACAAATCTAGAATACAACTGTGTAAGGACTAAAAAGGACAGTAAACGTTCCTTACATACTGGAGGAGGCACCATTTTGAATTCCTTCGCATGATCTTCTTTCAGTTGGACACCACCCTTGGTTATCCTGTGCTCCAAGTACTCTACCTCACTCCTTCCAAACTTGCACTTGCTGCGTTTAACTGTCAAGTCCATATTCTGTAGTGCTAATGGCATGTTCACTAAATGTACATCATGTTCTTTGTTGTTGCTTCAAAACTCTAGAATGTCATTTTATATAAATGTTGTATTAATGTTTGAAAAACAGCCACAACACTTGCCACATCAAACAGTATTCTTTTGCACTGAAATGCAGCCTCCAGTATGATCAAGGCTGTCAAGCGTCTTGGGTCCCCAACCAATCCAACCTGATTGCAGACCCTGGTCAAATCAATGGATGAAAAGAATCTGACCCCAGAAGCCGAAGATAAGAATCCTTCAAATTTGGTAGTGGGTAACTGTCCAGCTATATTGCCTTATTGAGGCATCTTAAATTGATGCAAAGTCTTAATTTGTGTGAACTCTTTAAGGAAATAAATTATGACTGGAGACAACCAGTAAAAACTCTTAGTGGGTTAAATGATGTCCCTAGAACTCAAATCTTTTGGTACTTCTTTCAGCCTTGGTACATTCCTGATCGTCTGCCTTACTGCTTACCTTCCTTTCTTTTAATAATACAGTGTTTACACCTATTGAGCTTGCCATGCTTATTCCTAAATACACTTCCAACATCTTTTTCCCAGTGTTCCATATTTAGTGACAACGTCATCCTTTTCACTCTCCTGTCCAAGCGCCTGGATATCCTCTTGGGTGATTAGTGCACTATACAAATCAATTTAACTTAACATAACATAACATAACTCACCTCATTTGCTGTGTACACAGGAGGGTCAGCCCTTTGGACTAATCTCATACCCAATTCCTCCTGTTGCAGCTATCGGAAAATTGCTTCTACTTTCAGAGTTGCATAAACTGTCCTCTTCGTTCTGCTTCCCTTAAAACATAAATCTGCCCAAACAAACCCTTCTAGTTCTACCTTACAGCTGGTATAGCTTCCTGGGTGAATGTCTGAATATGTTTATTACCTAGCCAGAGCTTTTTAAATGATGGCTTACCCATTATTGGATATGATGTGCAGGAATTCACCATGACATTCACACTTAAGCCATGCATTAAGATGTCATGCCTGGGTAGATCCATTCCCGTCATTACTCACACAATTAAAACTCCAGCCACTCACTGTTTCATGAGCCACTCATCCAAAATGTCCCTTTTTTTTTTTGCAGTGATTGCGAATTATATCCAATGTTGGGCAATTGTTAATTTTGGCAAAGTGATTAAAACTACTACATCTGTAACATAATTCCTTTATTTTACCTCAATTCTTATTGTTAACCCTTCCGTCACACCTCCCTTCTCTAATCCTCTCATCACCTTTCCCTTTTTCACTGTATTACGCTACCCAAATCTTTCATTATGAACATCTTGCATGTATTTTTCTGAACATTCTCCCATAGCTACACTTATATCCCCCTGAAGCATGATAGTAGTTCTTGCCCAAAATCATTCTTGCATCTTCTTAGACTATGGGCCTTATTATGAGTTTGCCGGTGCAGGAGCAGAGAGGCATGCCACTGCCCTGCTTCCGCACCGCCAAACTCGACCGCTGGATGCCCACCAGATTACGAGTTTCCTCGCTGTCTAGCAGGCGGTCCTTTGAAAAAGGCACCACAATGGGAACGCCAAAGCAAGTTCCTGCACGGCATGGACTATTAAGTCCATGCCGTGCAGGAACTGGGCGGCATGCAGACAGGGGAGAACACCATGTGCCCCCCTGCATGCATCCCCATGGCCTGAGGCACCAGGAGGCCCTGTAGGGCCCCCTTTGTTTCCCCCTCACTTCACTTTTCACGGCAGGCTCACCGCAGCGAAAAATGAGGCGGGTAGTAAATTCGTCATAAGCATATTGCGGCCTCAGGACTGCCGTGCCACTAGCGGAGATCATGGATACCCGGCGGTTGTGGCGGTCCCCTCACGGTCTGACTGCCACACTCATAATGCGGCAGTTAGACCACTGGTGCGGCGGTCTACGACCGCCATAGCACTTCCACCACTGGCCGTCGAACTTGTAATCACGCCCTTAGTTCCCATCAAAATCTGGTCTCCCAAGACTTGGTTGTATGCCATGTGTTAAAAATCACAAATTACGTCCATGATTTTTAACACAGCTACATATTGATCAACCAACTCTATTTCCTTCTTTTTTCTTGAATAAAATTTCTAGTGTTCAAAGACTAACTTTCTTCCCCAGCTCTCTTACAATTGTTTGATAGCAATCTAGCACACGTTCAACCTCGCTACATTCTCCAAAGGGTTAAAAAAATTAAATTCTTAAGGCCAAAGGTGCATAGACAATGTTTCACATGGTGCCACTGTCTCTGATGTGTTTATCCATGTTCCTCTAAGATGTCAAGGTAAGGCAACTTAATCCTGAGAGGTCCTGCTTCTGTCTACACATGGTTCTGGCCTGCCTTCTGAGGCACCCTTCCCTCTACTAGGGACTACCCAGAGCTCTTAAAGAATGTGCTGTCACTCACAGGGAGGTTCTCATCTCTTCAGACTCCAGACTGATGTATTCATCATATTAGTCTCTGCCCTTTCGCATTCCACAAACACATAACCTGTCTTTTGGGCACATGATTTTGATACCAACTGAACATCGCAGACATACCACACACACACTTGCCCTACCAAGGCAGCACACCTGGCATTCGGTCACCACCACAAACATACTTGTGGGCTTTTGTTATTTCTTCCCACAAGGGAAGTTTGTCCACTTTCAGAACTTCTATTGGTCTTTCACAATCCCACCCTTAGAGCTGTGGGCACACCTATGCCACGCAGCTGTGTCTGCCAGCAGACCTCATCAGCAGCTTTATCTAACGTGGAGGAGTCTTCGATGTCCCTTCCAATTGTGCTCAGACATGCCATTGGGACTAGGAGCAGAACAGAAGTTACTTTCAGAACTTGCTTTGGGGCTATGGAAGTAGAATTCCCTATAATGCAGTGCCCTTCATGCTTTTATTGCCAGAAAGCGGGAAACGTCACCCTAGCTTTACTGGCTTCTCTGAAGTGTCCAAAACTTAATGGGGGTTGTTTGGGACCGCACTCCTCTTCTTGAGCCTTTGCTTGGCTTCAAGACTTCCTGCAATCAATTTCTTTACTCCTTATTTCTTACTAGATCTATGACTTACCTGTTTACAGCATAGCTGTGGTCCTTGGCACCTTCAAGAGACTCCCTTGAACATTTCTTTCTCGTCGGCTCCTGCATTCTTGGCACCTGCAAAAGAAAATTAAAGACAGACATTTGTCAACACCAATCAACTGCGCAATTACTAAATGATATGGTCAGTACACTGGACCCATAGCAATTTCTGGAGAGTGAGCAATTGAACAATACCTTAAGAACTGGTTACAGACAAAGATTTTTATTGACTTTGAAAGAGACAAATCTTCTTTATTAACCTGAGCTACAAACTTTAGTACAACACAAGGACCTGTACCCACAAGAATTCTTCTATATGACGAAATAGAGAATCTGAGAAGCATTAGCTGTTTATACAAGATATCAAGAATCTCTTTGCCTGAAGAAATAGTTGACACTACCTAACCATGAGGCAATCCCTTGAGGCAGGAACAAGAACCAGAGAAAACCCGATCCAGAGGAGACGAGAGGCTCTTGAATCCAGTTTTCATTCTCTATCTCACCCTAAACAACCTGGGAATCAACCGCAAGCACTCATGAATAAGGAGTGTTGAGGGTTTATCTCCAGGGGATTGGAAGGACTGTCTTTGCTCCTGCTGAATACCTGGAGTTCAGGTGAGTGGAACCTTGACAACAAGATGCCAAAGCGATTCTTGTGCAGCCACTGTCTGGTTGCTGCTTTGTCCCACCTGACATCTGTCTCTGGGTGTGACATATAACGTTTTCCCATAGATACAAGGGTGTTGAGCTCAGGTAATTTAGTGACTTTTTGAGGGTTCACCCTGACAACGGTTTTGATTATTCCTTGAGGTGGGTAGTCACGCAACCCTAATAATAATCTGATTACATATAATTTATGTACAGTGTTCGAAGTCATCTTGTTAGCTTTTTATTTTCACTATTCTTTTTAACCACAAACTTAGGAATGTGATATTGTTGTACGTAAATTTCTCTTCACTCATGAGACTTAATTGATTTAGGCAAAAAGTAAATGTCTTAGTAAAGGCATAACTCTTGTTTATATCCTGGCTAAGTACATGCTGATGTATTTTTGAGTCGGTTTTCAGGACTGGTAAATAAACACTTCCAAAGTTTATATTCTATAGAAGAGTACTTTTTCAAGCACTTATCAATTGAGTTTCTGCAGCATATAATGACAATGATGGAATTGTAGCTATTTAGGCTAAAAGTGGCTGTATATCTCTGTGGCTTGCTGATCTGAAAAATGTCTGCAGGCCATAACTGATCTATTTTGCTTTGGAGAGTTGACCCTTAATATGATTTACCCATGATAAAATATTAGAGCTATCCACACTTAAGTTAGTATAATCTTCTACTATTTCAAGTTGAGTACCAGTACCTTAAGGTTTTTAAACTTAAGGGTACCTCAATCATTCTTTTTTTGGTTTCCCCTCAGTTACTGACAGATTATGTTATTCTGAGAAGGAGGCCAGTTTTCCATAACTGCTCTATAAACCTATTGGAGTAATAGACATTAGGAGTAAGTCATCAGCATGCATAAGTGTGGAAATTTCAGTTATGCCTAACTTTAGCAAATGAGTATTAGCTTTTTTAAAAATCATCCTTGGAAAGTCAGATAGTTAGAGAAAAAACAATAATGGGGCCAATACGCATCCTTGTTTAAACCCATTTTGGAGGAGTATTCTATGCCGTAGCTCCTTATTACCTTTATCCAGTTTTCTGAGTATTGACTGACCAACAATCTCAGGAGAATAAGCGGAACACCCTGGTTACTTAATTTGTGCCACATTATTGCTCTATCATTCTTACTGAAGATGTCACACCTGTCAGCCTTTACGGTGGTCTTCCCCACAACGTTTTACCTTCCTCCTCCATTTTTCTGATCTCATTTTTGGTGGCTTTAGGACTCTGCACACCTTACTGCTGCTAAACAGTGCTAAAGTGCATGTGCTCACTCTTTAAAACATGGTAAAATTGGCTTAAGGCCAATTGACATATCTAATTTACTGGTAAAGTGGCACTGCCTAGGGCCTGTAAGTTAAATGCTACTAGTGGGCCTGCAGCACTGATAGTGCCTCCCACCTAAGTAGCCCTTTAAACAAACCTCAGGCCTGCCATTGCAGCTTCTGTGTGTGCAGTTTTAAACTGTCATTTCTGTCTGGAAAAATAAACCTTTTGCTAGGCCCAAACCGTCCTTTTCAATACATGTGAGCCACCCCTGGGGTAGGCCTTGGACAGCCCAGAGGGCAGGGTGCAATGTATTTAAAAAGTAGGACTTATACCTTTAGGTTTTACATGTCCTAGTAGTGAATAGCTCTTAAATTCATGTTTCACTACTGCAAGGCCTATCTCTCCCTTAGGATAACACTGGAATTGCCTTATTACCTTTCATAAGTGTAATTTCCAAATGGGAAGAGATAACCACCATGCTTGGTGTCTCTGGAATCCCAATTTAAAATCCAAATTTATAGTGAAGTCAGATTTTAAATCGTAATTCTGACAATGCCACTTTTAAAAAGTTGGTAATCTGCTACCTTAGCCATTTAGTGCCTGTAGCCTCTCTCTGGTAACATGACTGGGTGTAGCTGACAGTTGAGCTTTGTGTATTCCTCCTAGACAGCCACACACAATAGGGAGCGTAGGTATGCCTGGATGGACCATCGCTGGCAGGATGAGAGGGGGGAGCTGGGCACAGCCCCACTTACACCTGAATATGCTGTGTACCGCCTCCACACAAAGGATTGCATACCCCCTGTAGTTAGTTTGGAGACAGGACAGAAAAGGCAGGATGCCTGGGGACTTCAAAGAGAAACCTCTAGAAGCTTCTACCCACTTCAAAGGCAATACTGAACCACAGACACCACCACTTCAGTACACTTCCGGACCTGTGGATACTCTGCCAGGAACAAGGACTGCTGTGCTGCTTCATGGCATGCCACTCTGCTGGACTGCTGCCCTGCTGTGCTTACCTGCTGCCCTTACCTACTGCCCTCTTGCCTGGGTGAGAAGGACTGGACCTGCATCTCTTGAATCCAGAGCCAAGAGTGACTCCAAGTGCTAATTGGCTGGCATCCTAATCTGAAGCATCAGGGACACATTAGGCTTCCAACAACATTGTATCTGCACTTTGACTCTCCACTTGGCACGTGTTCTTTTTGGCACTATTTTTACTTGAATCTTTAAAATGTAATATCTCCAGTTTTACTGATTAGATGTTTGTCATTTTGGTCTTGTTTTATTCATTAAAGAAAGGTCTATGTGTTCTAACTTGGTGTTGGATCCTTTTTGTGTGGTGTTGTCACTGGTTTACTGTTTGAGGTGTTGCACAAATATTTAATACATTGCCTCTAAGTAAAGCCAAGATATGGGGGGTTTGAGCACAGGTTAATTTGGGGTTTGCTTGTGCCTTACCCTGACAGGTATTGTGATTGCTGCTTGACCAACAACCCAATTTCTCACAGAAGGCATTACTAAAGTCAACAAATGCTATGTACAACTTTGATTTTCTAAGTTGAAATATTTTCAGAAATCATCATTAAACATAAAATGCTGTCCACAGTGGAACATTCTTCCTGGAAACCACATTTTTCTACTGGTAGGGGATCAAGAGAGTTTGACAAAAGCTCTTAATCTTTGTAAAAGACATTTGGTAGAAAATCTTCCCCCTTACACCTAAGATGACAATTGGACAATAGCTTTTGGAAAGAATGCGATCTCCCTTTTTTATACAACAAAATAATATTTCCCTTCCAAGAATTAGGTACTGATCCGGATCTTAAAAATCAAATCATTGTTTAAGATAACTAGCCCATTCATTTGGACACAATTTCACTATACCAACAGGAATTTCATCTGGTCCCAATGCTCTTGAATTTTTAAGGTCCAAAATTATTTTCTGTATTTCCTCAAATGAGATATCTTCCCAGGGAAAGATATTATTTTAGATTTGCTATCTTATTTTGTTCATGTTGTTTTATCAAGACTTTGGAGGAATTATTTTTCCTATGGGGCCTGAATTGTTTATTAAACAGACTGTTTGGGAAGGACACCTAGAACTAAGTAATACTTCTCTTTCAGAGGATAAAAGCTCCTCATACGTAATACCATTTATGTTTTCCATAGAGGAGTCTAATCCACATTGTATTTATAATAATGTTGTATCATCTAGCTTTTTTTCCTCATATAAATTGTATTTTCACAGTTTCTCTATTCCCCAGAGTGTCCTTGCCATTTTTAAAGGTTTTATCTTGTAAATGCATACATATGTTTAGATGATGATGATTCTATAAACTTTTTTTAAAATATATCTTTATTGACTTTTTTCCAAACAAACATTGCTGATATCGGCATTTACCAAATCACGGTCATACATTACTTATTGTCCAAATTCCAAGTACAACAGGCCGTAACCCAAATACCACAACATTAAATTCAGTCTTAATCGGACTTCTCCCCCACCTGTGTCTTATGCATGATGCCTCACTCATGGACAATCCCGCAGATCCCTACTATGGCCATGCCCCCAGGCTTCTGCTCTACGGATCAGCCAACCAACCCCCCCTCTTATCCCCCCTTCCCCAAACACAACTCCCCCCTCCCATGCCCCCCCGGCCATGTCTGGTGTACAATCCCTTATGATGTACCTTGGTGCGCCGAGCTCCCCCACTCCTTCTGTTTCCTTCCCCTATGGACTATGCTACCCTACTTCTCACAGCTCCTCGGTGTTGTCTGACTCCCCTCCTGAGTGTATGTTCCCCCCGCTACGTCACTGTCTGCACCGTCTGCTCCCCCGTTTACCAGTTCTGCCACCATTGCCCTCCAGGCCTGCACGCCATCTTCTAGTTTCTCATCGCGTCTGGTCTGCTGCATCCGGATCACCTCGGCCGTCGCCCATTCCTGCATATCCCGCACGCACTGTGACACGCCGGGTGAATGGCGCCCCATCCATGAGATGGCTATCCGCCGCTTTGCAAGCACCAGCCCCAAGAGGACAAACTTTCGACTAAGGTTCTTGTTCTTGGGTCAGGGCAGCAATCCCAGCAACACCACCCAGATCTCTCCCGCTATCTCCCACCCTGTCGCCCCCCTCAACGCCTCCAAAACTTCAGTCCAGTACCCCTGAAGTGCAGGGCATGTCCACGCCATGTGTATGAACGCAGCCTCCAGGTCTCCACACCAAGGACATTGTCCCGATCGTGCCGGGTAGATCTTGTGTAGCATTTTCGGGGTCAGATACGTTTGATGGACATAATTAAATTGTATTAATTTAAACCTCGTGTTTGCACTCACTTGCTTAACCCCCTCATAGATCTTGATCCATTCCTTGTCAGTGAAACGGTCCCCCGTCAGTGCCTCCCACTTCGCTTGAATTGGTAACTCCCCGGTCGCTCGATCATCCCGGATCGCCTGGTATAAATGTGAAACCAGCCTGAGGCCTTTAGCCATCATTAGCAAAGTCTGCATCACCTGTGAAACCAGGGGTTCATCCGGGAACGTGGACCATAAGTCCCTAGCCACCTGTGCAATCTTTTCATACTGTAGAAATTGTCCGGGACCCAGCTCAAACATCTGCCGTGCCTGCTCGCGTGTGATATACAGTGCGTTATCATATAGGTTGCCCATGTTCAGGCAACCCCCCTCCCGCCATCTCCGCACTGACATGGAAGCGACAATCTGTCGGAACGGTTGGACCACCCATAGGAACATATCCGGCGCATACGGAGCCCTCTTCAGTACTTTCCGGACCACCTCTTCCCACATCTCCGCCACATGCCGCACAATGTATGGGCATGTTGGGGGCACCCCCACCCCCATCATGAGCAACTCAGGCAGCTCTCTGACTCCAAAAGTCCCCGCAGGCAGGGTCTTTTCCCAGTTATTGTCCCCGTCTAATCAATGCACTGCATGTTGGAGCTGCGAGGCAATGTAGTAATATTCCAAGCATGGGACCTCTAACCCCACAGCCTGCCACGTTCGTTGCAAAGTAGCCAGGCTAACCCGTTTGCATTTGGTCTCCCACAGCAGGTTGATGATAAGCCTATCCAGTTCAGTAAAATAGGATCGGGGGATCCGATAGAAGGAGTGCTGCATCGCGTACAGACACCGAGGCAGGGCCACCATTTTGATCAGCGCTATCCTCCCCCTGAGAGATAATGGCAACTCCTGCCAGAAACGCACCGAGCCTCTCAGACCCTCCACTACCCTGCTGATGTTATGCAGCAGATATTGATCGGCATTGTCTACTAGCCGGATCCCCAAATATCGGGTTGCGGACCGTACCCATGGAAGTCCCACCTCTGGTAAGTCCTCGCCCGGACAAAGGCCCAGTCGTCCCAGCGGAACCAGCTTGGACTTCCCCTGATTAATTCGTAAGCCCGACACGCGCCCAAACCCCTCCAGAGTGTCCAGTAGCACTGGCACTGCTACACTTGGGTCCCTGACGTACACCAGGGTGTTGTCCGCATACATGGACACCACTGGGCCGATTCACAGAACTAATCTGAGATAAAATCCTAAACTTACTACTTTTGGTATTCACAGAAGGCATTTAGTAGTAGTAAAGTTAGGAGTCCTAACTTTACTACTACTAAATGCCTTCTGTGAATACCAAAAGTAGTAAGTTTAGGATTTTATCTCAGATTAGTTCTGTGAATCGGCCCCCACGTGATTAGCCTCGCCAATCATGATCCCATATGGCGCCATCCTTGTTCGGAGAGCTACCGCCAGTGGCTCCATCACCACCGCGAAAAGTAACGGCGATAGCGGGCACCCCTGCCTGGTGCCCCTTTGCAGTCGAAATGCCAGGGACACTAGCCGCCCCACTCTGATCCTGGCACACGGTGCCGAGTACAGCAGCTGCACCCATTGCAGAAACCGGTCTCGCACTCCCATTGCCCGCAGAACCTCCCAGAGATATGCCCATCCTACGGAGTTGAATGCTTGTTCGATGTCAAGAAGCGCTAATGCGCACTCCTCCTGCTGGAGCACGGGCGAGTGCCAAACATGAGACAGACGTCTGAGATTCAGGGCCGTACTACGTTTAGGGAAAAAGCCCGCCTGGTCCGAGTGAACGAGGCGCTGCATGTACGGTTGCAGGCGCGCGGCCATGATCCCGCTAAGGATCTTCATGTCAATATTGAGCAGGGATATGGGCCTATATGACCCTGGAAGTTGATCGTCCCTGTCCGCCTTCGGGAGCATTACCACCACCGCTTCATTCATGGAGGGCGGGAGCGCACGGGACTGGAAGGCTTCATTATATACCTCAAGGAGGTAATCAGCCAAAATATGGCACATTTCTTGTAAAATTCAGCCGGGAGGCCGTCGCTACCGGACTCTTGGCTGATTTCAGGGATTTAATCCCTCCCAGTATTTCCTCCTTCGAGAGCGGCTTGTCCAGTATTTGTCCGATCTCAACCTCCAAACAGGGGAGCTTTAGAGTAGTAAGGAATTCCCCCATCTCCTCCCGCTCTGGGGCGTGGCGCCCCGTGTATAATCCGGCCAAATGATCCGCCAAAGTATCCACAATGCCATGCTGGCTGTATACCATGTGCCCATCCGCGGTCCTCATCTGTACTATAGGCGAGGGCTGCATCTCATTACGAATCAGCCTTGCCAGCAGTGCCCTGGAGCGGTCTCCTTCCGCGTGCAGGCGCTGCCGGTATGCGGTGTAATGGAACATCTCAAGGCTGCACAGCGCCGCCAGGAATTCCTCCCGCGTCTCCCGCCACTCAGTCCAGCTGCCAGGCTCCGACGGCAGCACCTCTTCCAGTTCAGCCAGTCGTCTCTCAGTGACCTGAATATCCCGTTCAAGTTGTTTCCGAGCGCCATATGTCGTGCTGAGGCAAACCCCCCGGATAACCACCTTCATCGCTTCCCACTCCATGCCCCTCGATGCCGTCGAGCCCTAGTTAGTCCTAAAATAAGACGTAAGTTCCTCCTCCAGCTTCCCGACAAAGGGCGGGTCCGTGAGTGCCTCCGTTTGGGGTGCCACGTAGGGATTGCGGCTCTGGGTCTGGTCATACTCGGAGACGCAAGCAACGGGGAGTGGTCCGAGATATGCCTCGGCAGATACGTTATCTCCTCCACCCTGGGCATCAAAGTCTGCGATACTAAAATCTGGTTCAACCTACTGTACGTATTGGACGCAGGGGTATGACATGAGAACACACGCGATTCCGGGTGCCGGATCCGCCATGCATCAAGCAGGCCCATCTCCCTCATCACATCCAGTAGGGCCCAGTCATGCCCGGCTTGGTATTCGCGCGGGGAGGCTCGCGGTCCATTGTCCTATCCAGGACACAATTAACGTCCCCTAAGAATATAATGTCTCCACCCAGGTATGGAGTCGCTACCCTCATCACTTCATAGAAAAAGGCGGGGGCGCCCACGTAGGGGGCATACACATTTATCATGCATACTTCCTGGCTGTCCAACCTACCATATAATACTACATAACGTCCTTCAGGATCTAACGTGTGATGTAGGTGTTGGAAAGGGGTCCCGGGAGCCACCCAAATCAGTGCCCCAACGCAAATACCGAGAATGAGGTGGCATAGAGCTGTCCGCGCCACCTACGCCTGATGAATGGCAGCGCATCCCCCCAAACATGTCTCTTGCAACCCCGCTATGGCAATTTTATATCTTCTTAAGAATGAAAATACCCTTCTACGTTTTTCTAGCGAGGCCATTCCCTGTATATTCCACGAGAGTAGCTTTGTCAGGTGGGGAGCCATAAGCCCGTACATCTGGCGGCTCAATTCCATTCCCATCCCGCCAACACATCATCTAACTGAGCATTCTGTGGTGAGTCTCGACCCAGACATGGATCCCCCCATCAACCCCAACAACCATAAACAACCAGTAAAACAGAGTGAACACACTGGCCCCCCCCACCCACTGGGCAGTGCGACAAGCCCTTCCCCCGCCAACATAGCGAGTGAGTAGCGCTATCCCCCACCCCATACCACCCACCTCAGTCTTGTCCAAGAAAACCTCAGGACTCCGTACAACAACCCCCACCCAAAACACAGAGCATGTCCTGGGGGGACATACTCTGACTCGTGGCGATCATCAGTGCCACGCAAGTGACTGGCTCCTGAACCGGGTGCGAGGTGTGGGCCTCTAGCTCCAGGAAGGGAATCCAGCCACTAGTGAGGGGCGTGTCCCATTCCCCCGCGGCATGCACATACAAGTGATCCTCACCCATAAACATGAAACGTGCACCCTATAACATTTAGTATCAGAGCAGTAAGATACAGACACTTATCTGCTTCTCCAGTGTCCCAGCCATCTTCCTCATTCCCCTCCAAGTATTCAGTCAAAATTTGTGTCCTGTATGACCTCCGATGAGGCCAGTTCCGAGTACAGCAAACCCTCCACCACCTGCAGAGTTCCATCATCGCACACCTGAACCCTCCCAGAATCCCCCGTGTCCCGTAATCTCATTCCTTCGGACATTCGGCGGCGTCGTCCATTCGGGGCCAGTGAAACTGTGCGCTGGCTCGACTGCATCTGTGTTTTTGTCCGGAGCTCCCGATCTCCTGTGCTGTCCATCCAGTCAGAGGCCTACCCCGCCGACACGAAAAACAGAGCCTTGCCCTGGTGCTCCACCCGAAGCTTGGCCGGATAAAGAAGGCTATGCTTCAACCCTGCTTCTCTCATGCGTCTTTTCACTGCCAGAAATGTGCTTCTTTGGTCCTGCACCCTCTGGATATAGTCGGGGAAGATAGCAATGTGGTGTCCCTCAAAGTGTAGATTTGACTTGGTGCGGGTAGACTGTAGGAGCAGGTCGCGGTCCCGGTAGTTAAAGAAACGGGCTATAATGGCCCGTGGCGGCGCCCCCGGTTTCGGCGGAGGAGCCAATGCCCTGTGGGCCCTTTCGATATTAAAAAATTTGGACGGTTTGCCAGGAGCCAGGAGCTTCGTTATCCAGTCCTCCAAGAATAGCTCAGCCGAGGGCCCCTCCGCCCGCTCAGGAAACCCCACAAACTCAGATTGTTCCTTCGGGAGCGCCCCTCTTGATCCTCGGCGCGTTCGTCCAGCCTGATCGCCTTCCTCTGGAGTTCCATGACTGTGGTCCGTAAGGCCTTCACCTCTGTTTGAAGTGCGTCTACATTCTGCTCCGCTGAGGTGACCCTGTCCGAGACTTTGCGCAGGTCACACCGTAAGAGGTTCACATCAATTGCCACTACATCGATTCTGGTCACCATCTCATCTCTCGTCGTCTGTACCGCTGCCAGTATATCTCTCAGAGAGGGATCTTGCGCGTCTTCCCCCGGAGCCATCTCATCATCATCCTCATTACGCGCGTCTCTCTGGTGTAGCCCCTGGGCAGGGGCTGCGCATAATTCAGAATTTTGTTGGTCTGCGCCTTAGCACCCTTATCCTTCCCCATGGCGGGCGCCAATATCTCGCCTCCTCCGCTCCAACCAGTACAGGCGCACCCCGGATTCCACTCCTCCGTCCTCGTCCCACCACACCAATGTGACACCTCTGTCGCTCAGGATCTCGGATAATCCCAGTCAGGAAGGACCCACCATGTTCAGCACTGGTGACTGGCTCCCCGGGCCACTGGAAGCCACGTGCGTCCCGGCTGCTCCTCTGCTCCACAATTTCCTCGAGGCTTCTCACAGGGACCAGGACCAGGCGCAGGTGCCTCAATCCCACAAGCAGTATATTCCAGCAACGCAGCAGCCAGGCCCTTAGAATCCATCCGACGCGTGCGCCGGCCCCACAACACCTCCAGAGGAACTGCCTAGCAAATACAGGCGAAGAGCATGCACTCCACGTGTTTTGGTGGCCTCTTCCTACTGTATTGCTAGGTGTGGCTCCACCTCTCCGTTGCTAGAGTCCCTGGACACCTTCAAGCCTCCTCAAGCACTTCCCGACTATCTCCCTCCACAGGGTGCCCTCTGTGCAGCACACCCCAGCCTCCAGTCGTCCCCGAGTGCAGATATATCTACTGCGTGGCTGCCCCTCAGGCAAACGCACAACTCCGCAAGAAGATGGGGCCCTGGCCCCCTGTGAAAACTCTGGCGTCCGGTCGCACAGGCCACACCTCTGTCCCTGCTCCACTTTCCACGCACCTGACCTCAGGGACGATCCCAGTTCCCAGGTCGGTGCATTCACGGCCCCCGCTGCTGACCTGTGCCTTCCGGAGATCCAGGGTCTGGGCGGGGAGGCCGTTCACTCCGGGTCTCCGCTCCGAACAAGATGGCGGCCTCACTCTCAGTACGTACTTTGTTCCTGGTGCCTGGCGTGTCCGCCAACACGCTTCCCCACGGCTTTAAGGACTCTCAGTGGGCGCACCGAGTGTTAAGGAGTATGGGGCGAGATCGGTGCCTGAATCAGCACCGCAGGATAATGTCGGAGTTTGCCGCGGTAGGACGGAGCGCAACACCGCACGTCCTACTCGGCCATCTTGTTGGCCACGCCCCCCCTCACTCCATGAACTTATTTCAAATTTAGATACAATCTTTGTATTGGAGTAACAAATGAAAGCATCATCTATTAAAGATCATAACACACCTCTTTGGCATTAAAAAGTTCCTAGTTTTAGATCTTTCAGTCTGTTGTCTATTAAAGCCAGATTTAACTCCTATGCTAATAGTATAGCTGTGCGCTTTCCTTTTTCTCAATTGGTAGGATTGGATCTGGCAAATCCCATATCCTATCTAGATCATTAAATACACCGTCTAATAAAAGTACAATGGGATTTTTATTATCTTGTACAGCGTTTGCTATCCGGAAGAACATTTTCACAGCTCTTATTTATGTCTGTGAAAAAAAGGCAGGCAGGCTTGGCAGCCTTATTCATGTGGATTGACATGTATGGGCAGGGCAAGCTGATGGTCCCCAGCGGCTGTGAGATTCTTGTTGATGTCAGTACCGTGCTAGAAAAGTACACCAAACCAATGCTGCTGTTAAACTCTCTACCTTATCTTGGAAAACACGTCACAAGTAACACAAAATGGATGTTATCTGCTGTAGCCATAAGGGCATTCCCTCTCTTTGGAGCATTTCCTGGGATCTGAGTCTCAGAGACCCCATAATAGTGTATTTAATGTGAGGTTTACTGGCTAAAAGCAGTTTGACTACCTGTCTGCCTAGTAAAAAAAAAAAAATAGGATGTCTGCTTGTGGCTTCTCAATCTACATCTCCTTGACAATATGTCATTACTTCTCCTTCTTGTGTAGGAAGCCCAAAAGAAATGGCAGCAATGATGCCTCCTTTTCTGTTTGGCTAGGGAGCTTCAATTCAAGTCGAGTCTCACTTCACTTTGTACTCAAACTGCACTTCAATAATGCAGCCAAATAACCCTGAAACTGGTCTGGGGTTTCTGTTTTCCCATTCAGATGGGATATGGCATAGCAATTTGGGCTGGACGGTTCCTATTAGCTGTGGCACCGCCAGGGGCTGAGTTTGGTCAGTAAGATCTGTGTGTGTGAACTTAAGATTTCCCAACAATCACGCTGGTATAACTTGTGAAAAGAAATACATTATATGAGAAGCAGAGTGTAAGGGAGGGCTTAAGGGGTTGTATATATTGTTAGGAGTACTTAAAACACCATTTTATTAATAATGAACCAACATTTTTTAAGGCCTTCAAAACAGGGATGAGAGAGTGATAGTGTGTGTGTGTGTGTGTGTGATTTTGTCTGTGTTTATGTAAAACTCCCAGGTGAAACCCGACAGACACCTCGCCATGCCCGACTGAAAGAACTTGTACCCAACTATTTATTACAGAATACCTTTTTTAGGGGGGTGGAACACCCCAAACACCCCCCGAAGCTCCGCCCCTGCGCACCACCACTGGAAACGTGACAGATCCTCCACCTCTAGATGAGGCAGAGGAACTACAAGTTTGGCTGGCATTAACCATGCCAATTTGCAGTGGTGCTCCCTAGCCACTAAACCCAAAATCAGACTCTTGATCTTTGGTAGGAGTTTAAATGAATCATAGGACATGGTCAGCTGCCATTGCTGAGACAGACCTACTACAATACATACATTATTCTGATCTTTACGACAAAGATTTGAGTAGCCACCCACTTCCATTTCGAGCAAAAGTAGGTAAGCTTTTGTCAGCTAAGTGGGCGCTCAGTATGTATTTCACATATATCACCCTAACCGCTAAATTATGTACCATCAACCCAAATTCGATTCCTATTTGAGACTGAGATGTGTAATTGAGTAAATGTATCTGAATTGTTCTTTCTCAATCCATACAGATAAGTATCTGGATAAGCTATTACATAGGTTAGCCAGGGCAAAAGCTTTACACGGAAAAGCCTCAGTACAGGCCATATTAACTGTGCATTTAGCTGCAAAAGATAGACCATAGACTTTACTTTTAATCATGTATAAATGCACTCTAAAACTGCCCATTTGGTCCACCATAACTCCTAAACAATTTGTTGGAAAGTACTACTTCCAGCTTCTCTGAGCCTAAATACCAAGTGGCGGGGGCCTGTTTCTGACAAAATATTGTTTTGATCTTTGTGGTATTAATTGTTATTTGGCTTGATAAGTTATAGCTTTCCAGTTCACAAAGGGCATACTGACCACTGTTGTATCTAAAATTACATTGTCCTCTGTGTATTTCGTGCTGACACTTCCAACTCGAATCTCTTAATAATGGAAGTGCCAATATTAGCAATATAGCTGCAGAATAGTAAGGGGCCAACACACAGCCTTATTGCCTTCTTGATTAATAAAAATTCAAAAATGTTATCCTTCTGTTGATATCTACAACCTACCTTTACCCTGACCCAGGTATTTATATGTAGTGACTAGATAGCGCTTAGAGGGAACGGAATACCCTGAATGTGAATCAGCACGATTGAATGCTGATAAATAATCTGTAAAACATTCGCAAAGTCCCATCTTTTAAGGTTTGTTGTTTTGTGAATCACCAATTATAACACCAGGATGTTGTTTATGGTTTTGCTTCGATTTCTAAACCCTAGTTGATTATTTTGGGATTAAATCTTTTTATTGACAAAGAATAATGCAGATCATGTACACAGCAAGTCGCCTACAGCCCCATCTGGGCCGGCCGCAGCAATGTTATGTTATGTTAAGAAGTTTTGTAGAGCGCTCAGCTGCCCCAACAAAGGGGCGTCCCGGCGCTAAGAGCAGTGGTAGCAACTAGCTGCAAGAGTCCGGCCTAGCAAAAGAGAGAAAGCCAAGAGGTGTAAAAAATGACAGACGAGGGAGCAGGTAGCCTAGTGAGGGAACAGGTGGGTTTTTAGTGCTTTTCGAAAAGCAAAATAGTTTTCCATGCTCCGGATGTGACTTGGAAGGCCATTCCACAGCTTAGCTGCCAATACGCGGAAAGAGCGCCCACCAGCGCGAGCCCTCCTCACACGTGGGGTAGATGCCAGCTGTTGATCTGCAGAACGTAGCTGACGCGTGGGTATATAGGCGGAGAGTAGGCCAGATAATATCCCAGGGATAGGATATTTCAAAATCTTAAACGCGAAGCAGAGAGACTTGAACTCCACCCGCCTCTCCACTGGCAGCCAGTGTAATCCGATGCAGAATATCAAACAATACCTGGGACATTAAACAGGTGACCTCTGAGTAATGGAAAAGTACACAGCATGTTGCCTACAACCCAAATTGGGCCGGCCGCGTGAGGAAATAAACCTGGGGGCAAAATGCGCAATGAGTATTGAGAATACCCAGTGGGAGGTAACTACTATCATGCCAATGGTTTGCTGTGTGCAATGGAAGCTTAGTATCTGCTCCGGGGAACAAAATGAATTAACATAAGGAAACTTACAGAATTAAACAATAAACCCCACCCGCCACTCACTCCTGACTATGCTCGTCCAAGTGCGTGCGTTTGCTAGGGAGACCCTCATGTTTAAGGGGGACAGAGCTGTGGTGTCACTGCCTTTATGGTTTCTCCCTGATCAGGTGACACTAATTTAAGGATATGCAGATAGTCAGTTCTCTGAATTCTTTAGACAGGATATTGATGAATGGGGACCATATTTTCGCATAGTTTTAGGGTTCTGCACTAGCAGGCATTGACAGTTGTTCCATGCCTAATAATGTCTAAAGTTGGTGGAGCCATTGTCTATGTTCTGGGAGTTTATTTGAGCCCCAGTTTGCCAAAAGAATCCTGTTAGCGGCATTAAGGGCCTTGGATATCTGTCTCCCCCTGAGGGACCGGAGCGGATAAGTGAGAGCGTTGGGAAGTCCCAGGAGTATGTAAGCGGGGAATCATGGGATCTCAGTCTGGAAGGCACAATCTATGTCGTTGAGCACTAACTCCCAAAATCTCGTAAGCTTGGGGCAGTTCCAGAAAAGGTGCATTAGCGTCCCGGGATTTCCACAGCCTCTCCAGCACTGACCATCACAGAGTGCATTCCATTTTTGCTTGCGTGTCGGGGTGTAGTACCAATAGGAGCTAATTTTATAAGCCGTTTCTGTGTGGCCCGTATTAAATGCCGTGTGATGGTCCTGTAGAATATGTCCCCCCACTCTGTCAGAGAGGTTGCGCCCAAGTTCTGCCTTCCACCGCTGTTGACCAGGCGTCTTTTGTGTGTGTGGTGTTTTCATTAGGAAGCAATAGATTTCAGAAATGAGTTTCTTATCTTCTGATTTAAGGAATAGCCATTTCTCAAAGGGGGTCATGGGTCTGCTTGTACTGGGGTGTGCGTTGGGACTAAGCACCCAGTGGGTAAGTTGAGTGTGTGTAAACCTATCTTGCTCTGACAATGAATACTGATATTTGAGTTCGTCGAAGGAGATGAGACCATTATGATCAAAGAGACAACCCACCCTTTTGCACCCGCCTGCCAACCAATGCTTAGCGACATGTGAGGATAACCCTGGAGGGGAAGTCCGGGTTGGCGAACAATGGGGTCATCGGAGAAGGGAACGACGAAAGACCAGCAGAACACCCCAACTTATACCAGACTTTTAATATAGGGCTTGTGACCGTGGATGAGTAGATTCCCCAGGATCTATGAGCTCGGGGAAGCCAGGCTTCCCTCCATATGTGCGAGCCCGCCACAGTTTGGTCCATGAAGACCCAGTGCTTTTCCATCATGGGACGATTCCATTCTACCAGAAATCTCAGTTGGGCGGCCTGGTAATACCGCAGGACATTAGGGACCACCAAGCCACCCTCCAGCTTTGCGCGTTGTAACAGTTGTTTTTGCAGTCTGGGTTTCGTCCCTCCCCAGATGAAGCGATCTATGTCCCGTTGGAGCTGCTGCAGCTCTCCAGGTGGAGAGGGAGGGAGGGAGTGCCTGGAAAATTAAGAGGGCTCGGGGGAGCACATTCATCTTGACTGCAGCTATCCTACCATGCCAATATAAAGGAAGGCGCCACCACCGATCTACATCCTTACGGATTGTAGCCCCGAGCTTAGAGAAATTAGTCCGAGTGGTTTTTGAGAGGCACCGATCCAACACAATGCCCAGATAAGGGAGTGCGGCATCCACCCATTAAAACTCATACCGTGTGCGGAGAGTTTGTTCTGTGTCCGACTGGATGGTGAGATTCAAAATTTGCGATTTTAACAGGTTCATCTTAAAGCTGGAAACCGTCCCAAATGCCTCCAGTTCGACGATGATAGCCGCTAGAGAAGAGAGGGGCTGGGCGACAGAGAAAATAATATCGTCAGCGTAGAGGCTGATGAGATGCTGTTCTGCTCCAAACTTAATGCCCACAGCCTTGGGATTATCCCGCAACCTCTGAGCGAAGGGTTCCATGTACAGGGCAAAAAGGAGTGGGGAGAGTGGACATCCCTGCCTGGTGCCCCGTTCCACTCGGAACCCTTCAGAGCTTACCCCATTTTTTTGTAAAATATTTTTATTGAAGTTTCTCAACAAACAACACAACTGATGGCAATCAGTGATCATGTCCAAAAAATATGTGCTTGGGGTAATGACAATTGTACAGATTGTTCCCAGCTCTGGTCTGGGAAGGTGCGCTCCTGCTCCCTACGCCCCTTCTACTCGTGCTGTCGTTCAATAGTATCTGCATTTCACTGGTACAGCGGAGCCGTTTAACCCTCCCAGTTCACACATCGCACAGTCTCTCAGCCGAATCCTAAACCAGTTGCCAATCAGCCCCCCTCCCTGTCCCATCCCCCCCCCCCTGCTGCTGGTGTGTTCCTCAATACCATGTCGAATAAGTGTAACCTCAATACAAAGTTGGTCAGGGGCCAACATCTCTCTGCTCTTCTCCCTCAAGGGGCGCTGGTCCCGTCGGTCAGAGCTCCCTCATTACCAGCCTCAAGGACTCTCAGTGGCTCCCCTCCTGCTCAGTGGCTCTTTGTGAATCCGCCAGGCCTTCCCCTGATTCCTCGTCCGAGTCCGGATCAGGCTGCAGTAGTCGCGCGACCAGGGCCTTTCAGAGCTTACCCCATTCACCCAAACCGATGCACTGGGCACGCTGTATTTGCTGTGTATCCAGTTCAAGAACCAGTCGCCTAACCCAAAGCACTTGAGAGTTGCAAACAGATAGAGCCAGTGGAACCTATCAAAAGCTTTTTCCGTGTCTATTGCCAGCAAGAGTGCTTCCTCATGGGAACGTTGGACTTTATCGATGAGGTGACACACACGCTTAGTATTGTCCCCACATTGACACAAGGGGATAAACCCTGCCTGGTCTGGGTCGACCAGGCCCGGCATCAAGGTATTGAGGCGGTGTGCCAGAATGCCAGCAAACAGTTTCGCGTCGATGTTGAGCAGGGATATCGGGCGGTAGGAGCATCAATGTTCAGGGTCTTTCCCGTGTTTCGGGATCACAGAGATGGTAACTTGCAGCATGGATTCAGTCAAATAAGCGGTCTTGGCGAAGGAGTTAAAAAGGCGAGTCAGGAAGGGAGCTAGTTTAGAACAAAATGTCTTCTAAAAGATAGCGCTAAAGCCGTCTGGGCTCGGCGCTTTCATGGGCTTCAGTCTCGCAATCGCGGCAATCACCTCCTCGATCCTGATGGGTTGGTCAAGCGTGTCCAATTCCAAAGATGGCAATGGAGTGATCGCAGAGGACTGAAGATAAGGTAGTGGGTCAGGGGCAGTTAAGTGGTCTCTCATGTATAAATTGGCATAAAATGCCCAGAACTCTGCCGCAATATCTGGGGCGTTGTGTGTTATCAAGCCCGATCGTGTGTGAATAGCTTTGACTGTGTTAGTGTGATGAATGCTGTGTAGACAGTGGGCTAGCATCCGACCCCCTCTATTAGTACCAACATGGAATTTGTGTTTGAGTCGGAGCATAGAATATTCAGCCCTGTCGAGATCAAGGCGTTTGAGTTGAAGTTGTGCCTGTTCAAATTTACGCCAAACTCGGGGAGCGCCTGTACATTTGTGGATGGACTCAAGTTCTAACACTGTTTTCCCCAACTCCTCTCTCTTGTCTTTTCTAGTTTTGTTGTCATGTGCTGATTTCGCAATAAGGGCACCTCTAGATACTAATTTAAGGGCTTCCCAGACTGATGAAAGGGGGACCCGCCAGTGTCATTAACCTCTAGGTAATCAGAAATTACCTGTCTGATGGAGGACACTGTATCAGGAGAGTGCAACAAGGTTTCATGCATGCGCCATGGAGGTCGCTGGGAGAGGCGTGTGGGAACGGAAAGAGTGCGTGTAATGGCAGCGTGGTCGGAGAGGGAACGGGGTTCAATGGAGGAGTCTGTGGTAAGCTCCCACGCCACGGGAGGCTAAAAAGTGGCCCAGGCGTGCGTAAGTCTTATGTGCTGCGGAGTAGAACGTGTAGTCCTGTTCCGCCGGGTGCTGTAGGTGCCAAACATCGCGTAGCCCACAGTCGGCCAATCAAGCCAACCCCGCTGGAGTAAATGCCCCTGCCTGTCCTATCCGCTGTACAAAGCGATCCATTCTTCCATCCATGACTAGGTTAAAGTCGCCCCCTACGAAAAGAGCCTGGCCTGGGGACTGAAGCCCCCCGCCAGTGCCTCAGTTATGAAGTCCTCCTGGTGCTCGTTGGGGGCATAAAGTGAGGCAGCAGTGAAGTGGAGCATCCCAAGTTGCACCCGTATGGCCAGTAAGCGGCCCTTAAGCTCGAAGCAGGTACCAGGACTGACCCTCGAAAGCGACTAGAGAAAAGAACTGCTACACCCCCCCTCTTACCCCTCCCAGGTGACCAAAACTGACGTGGGAACTTCCTAGAATGCATTCTGTGGGTGTCCTTCGCTAACAAGTGCTTTTCCTGGAGCAAGCAAATGTCCCCCTGAGAGTGTTCCAGGAGAGAGAGTATCACCGATCTTTTAATGGGATTGTTAAGGCCTTTTATATTTATACTAAGTCGTTTGACCTCCATAAAATAGGTAAGAAGGAGAACTAGGCTGGTGTAAGAAAGCGAGCCAGAGGGCTAGCTGGACGACATCTGGGGGCTCTAGAGAGGGGGTGCAGCTACCAGTGGGTGTGCATACATCCCTAAACCCATACGTAGTCAGTCGGAAGGAGAGTCCCAAAATAATACCCCAACCCATCAACAAAAAAGCTGCTGGGTCTGGCCAATAGGGCGTAGATCTCAAGCCACGTCTAGGGCCACGGCTGTTCTCGCTTTTGGCTCTCTCTGCCGAGGAGGGGCGCTGGGAGGGCAAACCAAGGGGTGTAATCTCAAGAAGCTTATAAGCCTCCGACAGGGAGCGTAGCTGCTGGGTCTTACCGTTCAATTGGAAGATAAGGCAAAATGGATGGCCCCAAGAATAGGAGATTCCACGAGAGCGGAGGTGGCCAGTAATTGGGCGGAAGTCTTTCCTTTTTAAAAACGTGGATGCTGCTAGGTCTTGAAAAAGTTGAAGGGGGTGGCCGCAAAATTTAAACTTTTGGTCTGAGCGGGCTGCCCTAAGGATCGCTTCCTTTTCTGTGAAGTTGTGGACACAGACCAGGATATCAGCTGGTGGACGAGGCAGTGCCCTAGGAGGGCAGACTCTGTGACATCTGTCTAGCTTGATGTTCTTAGGCAAATTGTCTCCCATGATGACTCCAAACAGCTCCTGCACGTATCCTTCCAGATCTGTTCCTTCTTAGCCCATGGGGGCCCCCTAATGTGGATATTATTCCTCCGGAACCTGTTTTCCAGATCTTCAGCATGGGCTTGCAGATCTAGCTGTTGATCCTGCAGGCCAAAAATTTCTTGTTGAAGGGAATCGATTTCCGCATCTCTGGTTAGGGAGCCTTCTTCCAGAGCTGCCACGCTCTCCCTCTCCTCATCGATGTCCCAGCGCGCTTCCCTGAGCTCCATAGCGAGATCCTTTTTAACTGTTTGAAGATCTTCTCAAAGTGAAGCGAAGAGTGCTTCAAGGAACTCACGAGTTACCGAGACGTCCACTCCCCCATCTTCACTCGTTTGTTTAGAGTCCTCCGCTGGAGCTTTCTCTTGCTGGGCATCCGTCGGGCCCTTAAGCAGCATGTCCTTAACTGATCTGTCTGTCTTGCTTTTGGCGGTAGCCATGATTTCATGACTCCGCTGTGAAGGAGAAAGAAAAAAGAAGATGGGGGAGACTCCAAGGGGAGTTGTAGGTGTAGCAACCGCCCGAATACCGGGGGCCTTGAACTCCAGTGCGATGAGGCTGCCCGGCCGCAGCATGCTGTAGGTAGTGGGGGTCCCTGCAGAGGCCTAATGGGCACCAGGCTCCAAAGTTTGTGATGAAAATAACCTGCAAAAGGCTGGACAGGCCCCGCCCACACTCCCCCCAGAGCCCGTCAATCCGAGGGAGAGGCTCCAAGTGCAAGCGAGACCGTAAGGCTGCGAAAGGCTGGGCCGTGCCCGGTCAAGGATTCTTGCCTGTTGCTGTGGCAGTGGCCAGGTGCGATCCCCATAGACAGCCCGCGTGGGCCATGGCTCGCCGATGTAATGCCGGAAGGCCCAGGCAAAAGAAAATCAGGCTCCGATCGGACCTAATGCAGTGCCCCTGGAGTGCAGGTGTGCTTTTCACAATGTAATCCAGCAGGGGTCCTCTGGTAGGAAGGACCCAGAGGCAGAGGGGCCCTGGAGGTCACTGGGTGGGGACCTAGCCACGAACACAGCCAGCGCGCCCTCACAGCAAAGAGTCAGGTCCCGGCATGAGCACACACTCGTCCCGGCCGCCAGCCTCAGCTATCGATCCTGTGCACTCCTTCCACGGAAATCAGGGGTGCCAGCGGTCCCACCGCTGCTGCGGGAGACGAGCGTAGGTGCGGGGAGGTACTACGGGGGCAGCCCACTCACCCCTGGCAGGCACTGCATCACCAGGCCTCATACGACCCTACAGTCCTCACCAAGGGAGCGCGCTGTCCGGTATTGCCAGGGTGCGGGCCCACCGATGCAGGAGCCTCAGGCTCGAAGGGAGCAGCCCGCCCCTCTCGTCAGTCTTGAACTCACTCTGGGGTGTAATCCGCCGAAGTTAAGCAGGTCTCAGGCTCCGGTGGTCGTCCCCATCTTAAATCACACTCGCGGAGGCGCTGTTAGAGCCTCACGATAGGCTGCGGCTCCCGCCTCATCCGGATCTTACCGATTTGGGGTTAATCTGTGCCGCTCGCTCCACCAGCCTGCACCGTATTCCTGCCGATGCTGTGTGGCCCCCTTTGAGAGCGAATAAGGCCAGGGGGGAGGCTATTTTAAATGATTTTTTTCCGGGCAGGGACGGAGCGCGAGGCAGAGACGTCTGCTCACTCTGCCATCTTGGACATGCCCCTATTTGATTATTTTGAAGGAAATTATTCTCTTTGCCATATTTTGGAAACTTGTTTATTGGAATTAGCCTACAAAGCTATAGTAAGACGCAGAGGCCAGGAATATGCTTTTCCTTCTTCCATTTATTAGCTCAGCACCCCAATAACGTTTCTGAAAAAACACAAAGCGAAGGATACAACTCCCATGAGTCCAAGCACAGGACAAAAGTCCGCCAATCAGATGTTTCAGGCACCACATAAGAACATCCCCCAAGGAACAACACTTCCTCTTTTTTCATGCGGAAAGCTCAATCACTATATTCTCATCACAAATAGTCTTGTTTCTGTTTGGCACTTGTACAGAACAGTACCCATCAAAAAGCACTCAATAAAACATCAGCGACAATGCAAGACAGCTTTGCATAATAACTGTATTATAACACACGGTCATGAAATATAACTAGCATATGATCAACTGCAAAACTGGACAAAGCCAAATCTTTAAGCATATCCGATGATCTTATAATAGAAAACATACTTGCTCCCGAACAAATTCAAATGCTTCTAAGTATAAAGTTGGCAAAAATGACTATGTTCTTCCTTGAATGGGGCAATCCTCGACTTTGTGTCCTTAACAGAATGGAATCTTTTCTTCATAATAGCCAAGAAAATGTACATTCTATGTTAGGACTTCAGGCTCCTCTTATGCTTGTTTAAATTGTACTTACCACCAAGAAGGCCATACCCATAATGGGCTTAAAGTAAGACAGTCTAAAAGTTTAGTCTGACGACCAGTCAACTGCCCTCAAAATTTTCTCGAGCCATCCGCTCACAGAGAAAGTCTTAGACGCTGTAGCCACCCTGGCGGAATGCGCACCAAACAAGGTGGTATCAATGCATGCTTCAGCCATCATCCAGTGGCTCCATCTGGCTATCGTCGGAAAAGAAACTGGCCTAAAAAGTTTTTTCAACACAATCCATATTTGTCTGGTACCCACCGGTCTGACCTACTCTGTTAATGCTTTATAGGCTCTCACACACCTGATCACACGAAGCTTAGGGTGATCTGGAAAAGAAGGGTAATGCACCGTTCTAAAACTGGTCTTGGTGTTCCAAAATCCGGTAAATGTAACAGCATCTGGCAAATTTAGCCACATTCAACTCCCTTGCATCCAAAATTTACTTACACAAAACCAAACATTAAAGTATTGCCTGCTTATCGGTAAGTTCCTTTTTAGATAGCTAGGAATTATCCTGACAGGTTAGACAAAGACGCAAAACCAAATTGACATCCCAAAACAGGAATACTTGCATTCCAGGGGATTAGAAAGGTGGACACTTCTCAATAACTTGCAGACCAGGAATTGTTCCCTTACCGGGACCCCGTGCCATGGTTTGTGGCCGGCTGATATCGCTGACCTGACCATATTGATTGTATGGTATGCTAGACCACTCTGAGACAACTCGGACAGAAAATTCAAAATGTGTACTATCTCTGTCACCACGGGACCCAGAAACCCATGGGACCATCTGTGACAGGAAGAACCATACAGCTTAGAGGTGGAATCTGCCCATGTCTTCCTGATAAGGTCTAAAGCTTGCTTCGAAAGCCCCTTGACACGACAACATTTCTGGTAATCTTCCATGCCATGAGCTTGAGTGACCCGTCCATCACAAACTGGTGTGAGTTGCCCCTGGCGTCCGTTAACAGACTCAGAGAAAGTAGGACTGGATAATCCATTGAAAGTTCCAGAAGAAATGGACACCATGCTTGAGACCTCCAAACCGCAGTTATCATGATCAGGGATGCCTTCTAACAGCTGACTTGAGCTCTCAATCTGGTGATCACTGAGAAGGGCAGGAATGCATAACCATGGAACTGGCTCCAATCTTGCATAAACATGTCCTTCTCCAATGCCAGGGGATCCGGTCTTTAACTGAAAAATTGTGGAAGCTAGTGATCAAGGTGATAAGTGAACAGGGTACAGTTTACACGTGGTGAAATCTTTCACATTTTGGGAATTTCAGTCCGCAATGTGATTGAGTTTTTCTGGTAGATACTCAGCCTGGATTGAGATCTTCCTGTCTAGGCAGAAGTGCCAAATCTCTCTGGCGAGATCTGTCAGCAACTTTGATCTTGTACCACAGAGAGAACTGATGTACTGGACGTTCAACACATTGTCAATTTTGAGCAGGATGGAGCATGACACCTTGTCCTTTGTGAGAGAGTGCAAAGCAAAGGATCCTGCAAGCAGTTCTAAGCAGTTCTTATGCAAAATTCTTTGCAGCCTGCTTCCGCAGGTGTCAGATGGTAATTTCTTCACAACGGGCTCCCCAGCCCAAGAGGCTGGCGTCTTGATAACTATGTCTGGAACCGAATTGAAGATGGCCTTGCCATCCCAGGCCATCATGTGGTCCAACCACCATTGCATCTCCTTCTTCACCTCCTCTGATAACTGGAACAATGCAGTGTAAGAGATTTCCTTCCAAAGGTAGACTGCTTTCAACCTCTGCGTAGCACAGTAGTGCAAGGGACCTGGGACATTTGCCTGAATGGAAGATGTCAGAAGACCGAATATCCTGGGTAGGTAAGGTATGCTCTGCGGTGAGGCAGGACGATTGGAAGGGTGAAGTAGGCATCCTTGAGATCCAGTCTCACCATCCAGTAGCCTGGCAACAAAATATCTAGCAAAAGATGGAGATCTCCATCTTGAATTGGTGATAAACCAACCACTGATTGAAATCCCTTAACTTTATCACCGCCATAGAGCTATGTCCTTCTTTTGGACCAGTAATAGGTTGCTGAGGAAACCCCGTGGGTGTAGAGCTGCCAAAACAATAGCCCCTTTGTCCAGAAGAGAGTTTACCTTTTGGGAGATCAGGAGACTGTCTCCCACTGAAAAAGAATTGCGTTGCATTCTTCTGACCCGTATGGCAGTTCCATAGAAATCTATCTGATACTCAGGGACAGCTTGCAAGATACAAGCGTCCATAATTACTTTCCCCAAATTGTGAAGGAATAACCCCAGCCAACACCCCACTTTTGGTTGGGAGGATTGCGTACTCCATAGCTGATGTTTCACCTGGGGCATTAACTGTGCTGTAGAAACCTCCTCTACCTCCGCGTCTCAGTCCGCATTTCAGGAAGAAACTTCTGAACCTCTTCTGTTCCTGGTCTTTGTACTGGAACTGATGGTTGCTTTGGGAAGCTGGGTAGATGAGGTGGCTGGAAGAGCGCCCCCTGCCGACCCCTCAAAAAACATGTTTGCTGAACACCCCATTCATTGAGTGCTGGGCTTTGTCCAGTGAAGTAAAGGTTGTGACAAATTTGCCCAGCTCTTTTCTAAATGTCTCTCCAAAGAGGCCACTGTCAGCCTCCAGGCCTGTCTCAGATGTAGCCTACTCCTCTACCTTCGGGTCAATATTAATGAGGAGCACATTTAGCATTCCTAAGAAAGCAAATTGCTGTCTGCGCCCATCCTGACAGTACATCAGGTCAAATCAGATTGCCAGTGTCTTTATCCTCTTTGGCCATATCCTGGATCTTCATCAAAGGTCCCAGGATATCCAGAAGTTTATCCTGGCAGGCCTTACAGGAATGATCAATCCCTTTTTTGGGATCCTTAATAAAGGTGGCCATCATGCCATCAATCTCAGATGTTCACACAACTTTACTGTCTAGTCATGGGCATGAGCATTTCGCTGTAGGGCGGCCTCTAACTTCTTTGCCTATGACTTTCTAACGCAGTTACCTACATACTGCGAGACTTTTGCTGCCAGAGCCTACTCAACGTGGTGGGGGTGAGAAAAATTGTGTGGGTCAAGCATGCCCTCTGCTTCTCTAGTCCCTACCACCTCTCCACTGGTGGAGCTATCCAACCTGGGATACTTGGGAGCACCGTAGGGTCTCCATGGTTTACTGGGCCCTTTGTTCTTTATCAGAATCGTCCTGATCAGGGTCACCCAAATCTTCACTCTCATCAGCATCCTCACAGAGAGGAAGTCCTTCATCCTCCATGGAAGTAAACCCAGGTTTATTGGGATAACAAGCATCCACCGGGTGAAGAGTCCGCAGGAACGCTTGTCTGAACTGCTCAAAGGTGTCGGAAGGAGGAGATAATAGAATCTTGGCCTTTGACTTTACTTTTACTATGAGCCAGCGGACCCCCTGGGGTTCCAGTGGTCTCCTGGGTCCAAGGTGGTATCTGCCTGCTCAAGGGCTCCAAGGCAACGGACTACCGCCTCAACAAACTCATCATCCAAGAGAATGTGGAACTGCCCCTCCCCAGCATCATTACAACTCCCCTCACTTGGTTCCTGCCACTGATGTTCAGGAGTAATATATATTCATACTGGCAAGAATAGCCTTAAGTAGTTAAAGCAAGGCAAACATGGGTGTGTGTAAATGCACCCTGTTGATTTAATGGGCCATATATGATAAGACCTAGAGCCTAAATAGGGAATGCCAGAAGCTCTTACTATGGCCAGAACATGAGTAGGGACCCAGCGCAGAGGCACGCAGTCTCAGTGAGAAATGTTGCCGCATTAACAATTTGTGGAACAGCGAAAGACTGGGGATCTCAGGGCATTTGAAAACCGGCGCTGCTCTTTTCTTTGATGCAGAGAGGAGATAAGTGTAATGCACGCAGGAATGTGAGCGTTTCCATGCCTCCAACAATCCTTGCGTTGTCCGAGTGTAACCATCCTCCACAGTTCCACAGGCTGCAAACTGGTCTCCAGGTCAATAGCAATTTGTGTTGGGGAATCCCCGACTGCCCCGCCTGACCGTCGTGGCTGCCACCAACAATGCCTGCCCGATCTAAATCAGAGGATTTCAATTGGGTAACACTGACAACCGGCACTCTGAGACGTACACAATGTATTTTATAATAAATACATTTCGGGGATTGAATTGTACACGCTAGGAACGCACAACGTATACTAAGGTAGACACAGTAAGGCAAAGTAAAATTGCACACAAAAGCAATGTACAGGACATTAGATAAATTTCGAGGAAAAGCACTTATCTAGCTGGTGGGCAGCAAAGAAAGAGCAAATGCTGTTTCTTGGGGATGATCTTACGTGGTCTCTGAACCATCTGATTGGTGGACTTTTGTCCTGTGCTTGGATTCTTGGGAGTTGTAGTCTTTTGCTTTGTTGTAGTTTTTCTGAATCTTTGTTGGGCTGCTGAGTTAATAAATGGAAGAAAGAAAAGCATAGTACAAGCAGGTGGTCCTGACATTGAATTAACAGGAACGCAGTGATCTCAATTTTTCATAGGGGTGGAAAAAGAATCACACCTCAATTCAAGTTTTTTTTAGAACCCTGTACTAACGTGGCAAACAGTAGAAATAGTACGCTTCCACAAAATGCAGGGTTGCTTTTCTGTATATTCATTGGGACATTCACAGAGACACACACTGTTGGGCTCCAGAGCTCCTGATGGATCGACACTGTAATAATTGAATGCAAAACATCATCAGGGAGGAATAAGCGTGCCTTATTTGTTCCTCCATCTCAGTGGAACACACTGCATTGGACACATACAATGACTGTATATTGGTAAGCCACAATTGAGTTGAAACACAATTACTAGCCCTTGAGATTGAGACTTTTCCCAGCCTATTAACTATATACCAAAACTATTTTCACTTTCCCTTTTTTATAACCTCAAAGGCATCTATCCAACTGTGTTCAACACATTTACCTGTTACCTCCCTCATGATTTGTTTTCTTTATTTCACTTCTTTAAGCTTTATTACCAAATTCTTTTATACACTTCCCTTTTTAATGCTTATGTCATCCTCACCTCCCATTATGCCGTAGGTGGTGTTTTGCCTTTGATAGTGAAAGGGCCTGGGCCCATTTCTTCAGTTCGCCTCCGATGTCGATCCTTCGATGGTTCTTTTTGGCAGCATGAAAGTGTAAAGGGGAGCAAGATTTTATCAATCAATTTAGTATGCAGCGTAACTCAATATAGCTACACCATAACCCAGGTTGACAAACAAGTGAAGGTTAGTAAAATTTTTATTACAAATTCAAAAATAGTTGACATATGCTGCGAGTCTTAGCATAAGAGTATAAAAATATAAAGTTAACAGAAGAAATCAAAATCTCCTGAAGAGATTTACTCAGTGCAGCACGAAAAGAACAACACATTCTATGACTATTATGCATGAAATCAGGAAGCAAAAATTAAGGTTCCCCTGCATCTGCACTTCGTTGGAGTAAGGCATTTAATTCTATCTATCCCTACTCTAACTCTAGAAGTGGCATCCCTAATTTAATATTTAAGCAATAAGTTTGAAAGAGGAAGACTCTAACCACTGACACCTTTTCTAAGAAGTCACTCCACCATCAGATGGGTCAGCAGCATAAAGCCACAGCAGAAAAGGAGCAAGCTAGCACTCAGGTGCTCTCTGTCAGAGAGACAAAAAGGAATGGGGCCTCTGTCCCTCTCTACAATGCATCATGTACTCAAAATTGTATTCAGCAAATGTCCCGCAATGCTTTTCTCACACCTAGTCTACTGTAGGCTCAACCATGACATTTTCCATGACTTCGATTCCTTTCACGGCCTTCTCCATGTACGCCCCTCTGCAACAGTTCGTCCTTGGTCTCTTATTCTCTTGTGTGAATGCACTTCCCTCCACCTTATCTTCGCCAGGCCAAGCTAACTGTAACTCCTTCATTCCTCAACTATCTAATGGAAACAATACCCTTACTCTTCACTAACAAGCATTTGTCCACCTGCAATGCAAAATATGGGAACAAGTAACGTTCTACAAGACTCGCATGGGAATCTAAGTATTAATTTCAGAAACGAGAACATTCAAAATGTACTATGTATTCAGGCCTACAACTTAGGCTAAAATAATGACTGCACCATGTTATTTACGTTTAGCATTTCCATAAAATCATTAGCATGTTCAATAGAAACATTCACTAAACTATATTAGTATGTCTATTTGAAACACATCATTGGCCTAATAAACATTAAAAATGCATTTAGTGTCTCAATGCGTCACAACACTAATAAGCCCTATATAAGTGTGTTACATTGTATATATGTATTCAGTACAATTCTATGAATCATTTGTTACGCTTCACATTCAGTCATGTTAATTTCACGAGAACATGTTGCTTGGTTCACATTTCCTCTAACATCTAGTTTCACAAAAAACCCTGAATAATATGTGAATGCATACTACAAGCGGTTACATTGCACTCTTAACAGTTACCCCATGTAGGATTCGAATTTCCGCTCCATCAATAGCTTTGAGCTTCCCTGACACAGCTCGATGTTAAGGCCCCACACCAAAAAGTCCCATAACTTTCTGTCCCTCACACCATCATGTGTCAGTTACAGAATTGCCTTAATTTTAGGCATAGCATAGCACAAAGATTTAACTGAATTGGAATTCCACCTCATAGCATTTTGTTTTTTCACTGATCCAATTCTCCGAACTTCTTGAGTTGACTCCATCGGCTTGATGTACAGGGATAGGAATAAAAACATATTCTAACTCTTCATCCATTTTGAAGGAATGGTGTGTACATGATATTGGGACCCTGATGTTTATTGCTGTCAAGTTCAGGTCCCATATTTTACATAAACATTCATCTAATTAATGTTTAGCTTATGTTGGAGTCTCTACCTGGGAAATCTTTCCCAAGACATTTTGCCATTCATGCATTTCTACACGTAGGACCAGATGTAGTAAGGCATTTTGCTGTTGCAAATGGGCAGATTTGCAAAATCGGACACTTTGCGACTGCAAAATGACCTTTTAGTATGTATAAAACCCAAATTGCGATTTGTAACTTGTTACCAAATCACAATGTGGGTGTGCGACTACATACCGAATCACTATGTGGCAGGGGTGTGTTTAGGACACACCTTCCAAGTAGTGATTTGCAATGGGATGTTTTAAGGTTTTGAGACTGAAATTTAGTCTCAAAACATTAATATTTTACTGACAACTGAAAAGTAGTAGCAACCCATTCACAAATGGGAAGAGGCATCTAAGTGACTCCTTCCCCTTTGTGAATTTTGACAAAAACATTTTTAAGAGTAGGCAGTGGTCTCATGAACAATTACATAGTGTTAAAAAAAAGTTTGCAATTTTTTTTAAACACATCTCGTTTTCTTTTAAGGAAAATGGGCTGCATTTAAAAAAAAAAAAATTACTTTATTTAAAACCAGTCACAGACATGGTAGTCTCTTGATCCTAATAGGCCACCATTACTGTGATGGCAGCAAATCGTAATGGGTCGTATTTTGCGACCTACCTTATTAATATTCATGAGGTACTGTGACCCACTACAATTTGGTTTTTTTGTGAGCCGACCTATTAGTACATAAGTCAGTTTTCTAAATACTGGTCACAAAATCAGACCAGTATTTTGCAACCATTGTTTAATGCAACTGCCCCTTAGTTTATCTCTGGTTAGATTGGAATTAAAATCCCCTGTCAAAAGTGACATTGCTTCTTGTTTTAATTTCTGGCGTATGCACTCGATTAGATGTACGAACACTTTAATCAGCAATAATATTAGGACACTTTCAATGTGCCAATTCCCAAAAGTAATATAAGGAAATTTGGGGTGGACTTTAGGAGCTGTGGTCCAGTGATAATTGCATGTGTATACACATACGTTATGATGGCCGGTGAGGGCCAACTCTTCATTCGCAGCTGCACTGCCGGAGTAAATACTAAAACCTTCTTTGTTGATTTTATCTAGTATACAGGTTTCTAGCAAGTAAATGATCCTGAAACCAAAGATCAACTCCTTCACATTCACCTTCTCTCAGCACCCTTTCCACTGTGTAACTTTTCATGATCTCATTGTTACCTGTGATTATCAAAGAAAAGCTTAGCACAATGATTTCTTTTACTCTCAGAGCCAGAAGGACACTGACAATTTTAATATTTTACACACAAAAATAATTAGGAAAAGTTATTTGCCGGAAGTTTAACATAGAATGCAACTCTTCTGCTTAAATTGCAGGGTGAAGGATTCAACGATGTCACAAACTGGCCTGCATCAAGTAAAATCGAAAAGAATGGAGTAAGTAAACATTAGGAGGATTTTAATGCAAGCAACTAAATCTAAACCTATCCAACAAAAACATGAGTGAGGCAAGGATAAACCTGGATGTAAAGCACATTTAGTTCTGCAAAGCTTTCACCATATCCTGAAGTTTCTTTCCAATGTTAAAAGAGAAGTAACCCAGAACAAAAGAATGCTTAATGTATGTACTAGAGATGCTGTGGCATAAATTCAGAACCCTCTTCATCAATTGTCCTTAAATCCACCTCTGATGACAGGAAAGAACCGCAGAAGTTTTTATTGTGTTAATGTTCAGCATTCACCTTACACCGTTCAGCCACTCAAGATGTTTTCAATAGTCATGTTTGGCCTTTTTGCATGGTTCGTTTTTAGGTCTTGCATAAGAGAGTGCATGTGCTGTCACTGGCGAGTTAGCTAAAAGGGGCTTGGAGTCCCCCCCCCCTGCTTACCATTCGTTGACTTCATTGTCAGTCTTATTTGCTGGCACCTGATTGATCGACGCATGCCGGTTTCACCTTGTCTTCCTTCATTTCTCCCTTCCGTGCAGCATGGACCAAGTACTTGTTGCTTCTTTTTGATTAGGGTCCTTGGTCCTGGCGCTGGGATTGAGGCACTGGGATTTAGGTACTTTTTTTCCTTCTTCCCACTCATTGTACTTTTTTATTAACAATTACTATTTTCTATTGTCTACCCCAAGCAGGTGAAAGGGTAGGTCTGAGTCCATCAGCTATTAATTATTTTAATGCTGTTATCGCAATCTTAAAAGTGGCACTTTCCATGGTAATATTCCACATCACAGTTGGCAAACAATGCAAGAGCAGTAGTTGTGAATTGGGGAAAAACTGCAGCAGCAGGATAGCATGTTGGATTTGGATATAGGTTTGTACTAAAAATACATACCAGAACATCAGACAACAAAGTCATAACATAAATTACGCAAGGTAGGATAAGAAAGTTATAACTGATTATTTGAGAGACAATATAAAATCCTTGATCTGTGAATATTTCATAGAAATGTCTTTTTATTGTTGAAGATGAATGTTCAGTTCAAGAAATGTCTTTTCATTGTCACAGTTGAATATCCAGTTTGATATGGCTCTTCTTACAAAATACATGACAACCATGATTCTTCTTAGAGTAATTGATAACAGCCAACATATTTTGCAAATAATCATTTCTTCAGGGCTCTAATATCAAATTCTAAAGTAATTAGTCACTCTGTTCAATAATTTGATCTTCTAATTGAAGATGCCTCACTTGTGAATACAAAAACACTTTTTGAATGTTTTGCTCCAATATCTTTATCCCCTTTGATAAGGGTATCTAGCGCTTCAAATTTATATGTCCTGACCCACCTGCTACAGTTAACTCGCCATACATCAATGATGTTATTTAACGTCAACAGAGATGTAATCAATAAAGTAATAAAACATATTGTCAGTGATGCTTTATGTGATGTCATAAGCTGTGCATGGTGAGGGTGCAAATTATACTTTCTTCAGTTAACTACAACTGGTGAATTTCTGTGTTTTTTTTTGTTTAAAATATTACATTTAACTGTCATTTTCTCCTAACTATAACATCACTTTAACTTTGTGTTTTTTCAGGGAATTTCTCAGTTTTTTTATGTAAACTAAGATATTATTACCAGATCTAACTAAAATGTCACTCTTACCTTTGTTTTTTTCCCTGTGAATTTCTGAGGTTTTGCTTTTACCTTAAAGATACAATATAAAGAGGTTTAATTTAGGGAGATACCACTGAGCAAGCTTTTTCCTCACACTCTTTTTCCTTACATTCTTTAAACAGAAGACCAAATCTGTCTGGTTTATACTAGGGTGTTCATTGTGTAGTAAAATTGAGGAAAATGTCAAGTTTCAAACTATAACACTATAAAGTAAAATAATTCAAACTCTACACAAGTACATATTCTAGCGAGAATCATGATATAGGGACTTCAGAACCGATCCCACTGTTAAGGAAGAGACATCACTGTTAATGTTAAAGTACATTTGTATCGCGCACCTCAAAGAGGTCTCCTGCGGTTGGAGGAACCAGCTACAGACAGCCTGTGATAGGATGAATAAGTAAGTTGTTAATTTTTTTAAGGAAGATAATGTGTGTCAAAACTAAACAGAAGTCAAAAGGCATGGCAGTTCACAGAGAAGGGGCCAGAAACATATTTTTATTTCCGCTGTGCATGTTCTAAGTGAGTTGCCATTTGTGGAGTCTAGATTAAATATAATCTGAATGTCTCTTGTGTACATAACACGATTAATGCTCTGGTAGCATACTGAGGAGTTTGGCTGACAGGGTACTGCATCACAAACAAATTATTGCCCCAGCCAGGGGTGTCTGATTGTTGTAGGTAAACGACTTCTACTATTGTGCATTTACTATGTTACAGATTATGGAACTGTCATGTTGAAAACAATTTGAACCGGAAAATGTAATCACATTACCTTTATGGTAGCTATCTACAGTATGAAATAGATGATAGCTCAGAATATTTTTTGCATATGTTACATACATTATAATTGTATTTCAGCTCTAGGAAGACGCAGAGTTCCAGCAGACCATAGAGAGTTGGAAATACAAAGATTGTTAAAAGGAGTATCAGATGTAATATTAGTAATGCAATTAGATGTCGGAGTCAGAATGATAAAATCACTAAAGACTTCTTTTTCTATTTAGATAGCAATGCTCCTGCAGTGTTATGTTATGTTATTTGAACTTTTAAAGCGCACGGTTACCCTGGGTGTCCTGGCGCTGAGCATACCTGCTGGTTATCAGTAGTGGGGGGTATTACTGTGAGAAAAGCCAAGTTTTCAGCCCCTTTCTAAAGGAGAGGAGATCTGCTGAGTTCCTCAAGTGGAACGGGAGCTCATTCCAGGCCTTAGAGGCACAGGTGATGAAACTTCTGCCCCCCCCAGCTGGCCTTTTTAATCGGGGGAACTAGGGCTTGTTTCGCTCCTGTGGACCGGAGAGTCCTTCCGGGAACATACCATTTACATTTCTGCCTCAAATGGTCGGGGCCAATTCCATTGAGGGCTTTAAAAACCATGCAGAGGGCCTTAAAACGTACCCTTTGCTTCACGGGGGGCCAGTGTAGTTGTTTTTGCTCCTTCTTTACAGAGACAAATTTTGGCGTCCCTGTAAGCAGTCTGGCCGCTGCATTCTGTGCGATTTGAAGCCTATTAATGTGCTGTTTTTGGGCATTCAAATATAGACTATTACAATAGTCTAGCCGCGCCATAATGAGAGCCGTGATCACTGTCCTAAGACTGCCCTCAGGGAGAAAGAACTTTATTTTCCTTATAATTCTGAGGATTAGGAAACATGCTGAGACCACCGAGCTTATGTGATCGCAAAACGTGAGCTTATTGTCCATGATCACCCCCAGATTGTTTGCTTTCCTGGTGGGTATGGGCAGACACCCAGCTCTTCTGGCCACCAGTCTGGCGTCCACAGGTTAGGGTTATTCCCAAACATGATGACCTCTGTTTTGCCTGAATTTAATTTTAGGCAGTTAGACGACATCCACCCTGAGATGGCTTTCATGCAATCATGAAAGCAAGCCCTGTTTCCTTCTCTTCCCCGTCTCTAAGTGACAACACTATTTGAGTGTTGTCTGCAGTGCAGACCATACATTCTGGTAAAGTGTTGAGTTCCAGTGTCTCTGATTCTCTCTCTTCCCCAATTCCCTTTTCCTCTGGTCTATTTTGAATTAGCATATTGGCAGTATATCGTTGGCAGTAGGTTCGTAGAAGTGTGGAAGCACACGTTTGATCTTGATTGCAACGTTAGTGCATTCTGACATATTTCCTAGCCCCACATTATCATTCCAACCAGAGCAATGGATTCTGATGCCAAATTGACACAAATCTAAGCTGTATTAACCAATTTAAAAAAATCAAAATTAATTCTAATTAAACAAGAAATAGGTTCCATTTTAAAGTGTGAAAAGAAAAAATCCAATCAGATACCATTACCTCCATAATTTAAAACTATTAATCATTGGTGTCAGCTCCAATACAAGACTTTAAGTTCTAAGAGTATTCAAACCCACAAGTACTGCCTATAATACCCTTAGCACCCTCAGAGAGAGCCCAATCAGTGTCAAATGTATTTGATAGGAAGTTGCATACTCTCTCTAGATAATTAGCGGTTGCATATGAAACAAGTACATGAATACCTAGTAAGCCATATACCCACCCATACCCTTTTAGCAGTTGAGATGGGTTGGCCTAAAGAGAAAAGATCCACATCATTTTATCAGGGCTTACAAAGTGCATTCAAGGATGTGCCAGCACAGTTAGTCAGTCCTATGAGTAAGAGTGCTGAGCTTAAATAGGTAGTATAATTAAATAATTGTTTTAATGAGTGTCGCTCAAAGATAAACAAATCTGAAACTGACTAGAATGTTGGTAGGACCCCCAAAATTAGTGAGAGTAGAAATTCAGAATTTCCTGAACGTATACAGTTCGGTAGTGTGAAAACTACTTTTTCTAAGGAAGTAAGAGAAAGAAGACCTGTAAGAAACCTGTGTATATGTTGCGGTAGATTTGGCATTTATTAAAAATTGTAAGGACTTTTAGATTCAGGAGCCTCAGCAAATATACAGACATTGTGTTTGCTCAATCCTCACAGTTACCTGTGGTTAATAAGAGAGTTCCTAAAGAGTTTAAGGCAGTAGATTACTCTACATTGTCTTCAAGGCTTGTTTATTTTCATGTTGTTATGATTTCTTTGGTATGTTTTGGAAATCATCATGAAAAGATATGTTTTGATTTGGTTGATGCATTTCATTTTAAAGTGATTTTGTTCATCCAGTAGTTGACACTGCATAATCTCAGTATTCGTTAGGCAGTGAGGACACTACAATTGAATTCTGATTATTGTACCAATTGCTCGATGTTAGAAATCGGTTTCTGGTTGGTAGAAGTATGCACCCTGTCCAAGCAGGGACCACAATCCTGGTCAGAATTAGTGAGGTACACACTAAAAGATCACTTGTGCTCACCCTCTGGTAGCTTGGCACAGAGCAGTCAGGCTAATGTAAAGAGGCAATGTGTAAAGTATTTGTGCACACACACACAGTAACATAGTGAAAACACCACAAAAAGACTCCACACCAGTTTAGAAAAATAGAATATTATATTCCGAACAAACAAGAACAAAACAACAAAAATCCAATAAGTACAAGTTAAGATATGAATTTTTAAAGAATAAGTGAAAAACAGCGCTTAGAAGCAAATAGCATTTTGGGGGACTGTAAGTCGCGCTGGACCAGGACAAAGTAAAGAGCTCAGGCTGCCCACGATGGAGCGCAGGTAGGTTACAGGGCCCACGCATGGCCCGCTGAGCAAAGTACCTTAATCCTTGTCGCAGAACAAAATGCAGTAGTGGTGAGACGTCGGTTCTGTGGACGAAATGCCAAGTCCGGAAAGCGATGGTGATGTGCCGGGTTAATCCACGCTGAAGATGATGTGTCTATCTTCTCCATGTGCTGGTGGCGAAGCATTGATCCCTGAAGTGGTGATTCCGGGGGCACTGCGGTAATGCAGAGTGTGAAACGCCGGGTCCAGACCTTGCAACAGCGGTGATGTGTCGATCCCGCTGTCGCGACAGACGATTCATCGGTGTCCGATCTGCGCAGAGATGTTGAAGCGCAGGTTCTGGCAGATGCAGCTCTATAAACTCACATACAAGGGCCCTAGACTGGATTGGCACCACTTGGCAGAGCAAGATGTACAGAAAATAAAGTCCAGGTGCTAGGATGAAATTGAAAGGGGAAGTCTTTAATATCCCTGAGACTTCAGCAACAGGAGGCAAGCCAACAAGCCCTTGGAGAAACTTAAGTCCTTAAGATGTAGAGAGCAAGTCCAGTCCTTCTTACTTTCAGCCAAGAAGCAGCAGGCAGCATGCAAACACAGCAAAGCAGTTAGCAAAGTGTCAGTCCCTCCTACAGTACAGCAGCTCTTCTTCCTGGCAGAATGTCCTTAGTTCCAGCAGTGTTCTGAGTACATGGTGTCAGAGGTCCAGTACTTATACCCATTTAGCCTCCCCCTCATCCTGCTCAGGCAGACCCATCAACATGCAGATGACCACTCAGGCACCACTATTCTTCCTTTGTGTGTGGCTGTCTAGAGGGAATGCAAGAAGCGAGCTGTCACCCACCCCGGGAAACAGCGTTTACAACGCTGCCATTACATTGCATTCCTTTTACAACGCGGTCGTTACAACGACCGCGTTGTTAGAATGCGATGCCTTTACATAGCAGGTCATAAGATCGACTTGCTGTAGGGGGCGCTCTAACCTAAGGAATAGTATAATTTACTATTCCAACACCTTCCCTACTGTTGCACACGCTGGAGTTGGAATAGTAAATGATACTATTCCTAAGTCCAGCGCCCCCCCCTACAGCAAGTCTAATGACTTGCAATGTAAAGGTAACCCGTTCTAACAACGCGGTCGTTGTAACGACTGCATTGTAATAGAACGCGAAGTAATAGCATGCGATGTAACATGCTATATTCCCCAGACGTGTATTCCAGAGACAGGCAAAAGGCACCTAGTGATTTAAGTAAGAAAATGCCAACTTTCTAAAAGTAGAAAAGAGAAACTAGGACAAAAAGTCTTAGACAGAAAGTGCACTACTACAAAGCACTCCAAGAGTGTCTACTGCATAATCAACTCAATCTGATACATTCGTGTACATAAAACACACATTTTTGACAAAATTAGAAGCAACACATCAATAGATCACAGTATCCCATAAATTATATTTGACACCGTCACTTCGTAGCTTCATCGATGTCTCTTTTAATTCGATTATGTACTTCCCAGAAACAGTTAATTTACTTTCATAATCATAAAAAGAAAAAGAAAACCATTGTGTGCAAAAGAGTGGAAGCTTGTAGCATGGGGTTGCATGTTGGCTCTTGGAATCACTTGAAAGCACGACCAAGGCAGAGGTATTTGTGCACTGGCATCCATGCACATTTGCCCAACAGGGGTTACAGTTAACTTACTGAGCGGGAGGTATAATAGTGAGATCACAGTTATACACAGAGCACAGGCGGATTTCTTGCTTCCACTCTTTTGCACACAATGGTTTTCTTTTTCTTTTATGATTATTTTGTTGGATCTGAGTCTATATAAAAAGAGTATTGCTTTTAATGAACATCTACCTCTCAGATAAAAGGCCATTTGATAACATCTATTATTTTCATGCAATTAATGATGATGTATATTTATTGCTGTTATAATTTGTTTGTAGATTCCCCTGAAGAAGGGTGGCGTTTTCACCCGAAATGCATTGGGATTTGTATTATCCACGCATGGCACTTTTTATTGGCATTTGAAAGTCAATGAACTGTTTCTGAGAAGTACATAATCGAATTAAAAGAGACATCGATGAAGCTACGAAGTGACGGTGTCAAATATAATTTATGGGATCTATTGATGTGTTGCTTCTAATTTTGTCAAAAATGTGTGTTTTATGTATATGAATGTATCAGATTGAGTTGATTATGCAGTAGACACTCTTGGAATGCTTTGTAGTAGTGCACTTTCTGTCTAAGACTTTTTGTCCTAGTTTCTCTTTTCTGTTTCGAATCAGGTGGTTGGGCAGAACCACCTCAGCAGGTGCACACTTTAAATTTAATAGCATTTGTTTCCACTGAATACAGGGTTTAGTTCCGTATACAGGAGTGCAACACGGCTGTTTCTTTGTACTTTCAACTTTCTAAAAGTGGCATTTCCAGAACTGCAATCTAAAAACCAACTTCACTAAAAAATATGTTTTTAAATTGAGTCCAGAGACACCAAATTTGGTTTACCTGTATTTACCTGTGTTTTCCCAATTGGAAGATACACTTATAAAATGTTACAAGGCAGCACCATTGGTAACCTATGGGAGAGACAAGCCTTGCAGTAGTGAAACACAAATTTAAGAGTATTTCACTACCAGGACATGTAAAACTTAAAAGTACATGATGTCCTACCTTTTAAGTTCATTGCATCCTGACTATGGGCTGTCCAGGGCCTACTCTAGGGGTGATCTATATGTAATAAAAAATGAAGGTTCGGGCCTTGCAAAGGGGTTAATTTGCCAGGTCGACATGCCAGGTCTCAGGCCTGCCACTGCAGAGCCTCTGCAGTGGCAGGCCTGAGACATGTTCAATGGGCTACATATATGGGTGGTACAATCAGTGCTGCATACCCTCACGTAGCATTTGATTTATAGGCACTGGGCACATGTACTGCACTGTGCTAGGGACTTATAGGTAAATCAAATATGCCAATCGGGGATAAACTAATTTTTAACACATTTTAGACACAGAGCACATACACTTTAGCACTGGTCAGCAGTGAAAAAATGCACACAGTTGTACAGCCAGACAAAAACAAAGTTCAGCAAAACAGTCAAAAACAGGAGGTCGGGGCGTGGCCGGGCAAGATGGCCGAACGGACGTAATGCGTTTCGGCTCCCGTGCTCCGCCGCTGTTCCGGACCCGCTACAGCTGCGAATCGCCGGCCTCCCTGCACACAAAGTGACCCAGGGATGTATGATGGTCGGGAGCATCTGATGAGCCACTGACCGACTGGAGGGATCGTTTATGGGTGCCGTGTGAGGGTCTGACGAGGAGACCAGGGCGCGGATCTAAGATGGCAGCCGCCAGTTCCCAAGACGCGGACCGCGTCATGCGGTGAAGAGCGCAGCCGGTGTGGGCCCCCCTAGCGGCCGGTGTGACTGAGCCCGAACTTCCGACACGCCACTCCGGGCGCTGAGGTGAGCGACTCCCCTGGAAGCCCACTAGCAGAACTACGGCCTCGCTGAGCTCTCGCCGCCCGGGGAGACACGGGAGCGGGGCGGCGTGGGTTGCCGGGGGCCCCCCTCATTGGAAAGAAGCACGCCTACGTGGGGGCCATAATTTGCAGAACCACCCCATGCGGGGGGGGGGGGGAAGAACCAGCCGGCTGATGGGTGAGGCTCCATACCACGTCGTGCCTGACTTCAAGATGGCGGACTACAGGCTCACAGACACCATTTCCCTAAGCTGCCACTAACAGACACCGACTTTACCACGGACAGATATCCACACTTCTGCCCCACGGCTCCCGGAGGGAATCCTGAGACAGCGGGCAGACGGGGCCTATGCGGCAACCCCCTCAATGTGGGCCCTCAACGCCGATTTACTGGCTATCTCGCCACCTGCTGCCAACCACTCCGGAAAGCGTCTCACTCCTTTCGCTCCACGATATGCGACGCAAGTGACTCAACCCCCCCCCCGCACATAATCTGTTGACTGAGCCATAATAGTTACAGAGGGGCCTTCGGCCACACGGTACCCCCAGTCCAGCAAAACCTAATCGGGAACGACTGCTGCGCTTCCCAGGGTCACGGTGCTGGTGAGCCCTGTTGAGCCACTCGCACACGCCCGGACGGAGGATACCAAGCAGGGTCAGCCTCTATGCCGCCAAAGAAGACAACGTCCAGGGCGACAACTAAAGTCTCAAGCTTCTTTCCGCCAGCAGACAAGCACCGAGCTGCGGATCCCGACGGGGAGAGGTCCGAGATGGCGCTCACCAAAGAGGACTTGATTTCCTCCTTGCGGGACTTTAAAGCAGAACTGCGCAGAGAATTAAGTCACGATATTCAAACCTCAATTGACCAGCTGAAATCTGATCTTACCACACGAATGACGGATCTTCAACGAGATGTGGACTCTGTGGGCACCAGGGTGATCGATCTGGAAACGCGAGCCACGGACGCAGACAAACACACCTCCGAGCTCCATGATACTGTACTCTCTCTTCAGGAACAACTCCATCACAGCCAGTTGAAAGCGGAGGACTTGGAAAACAGAGCTCGGCGGGACAACGTACAGATTCGTGACCTAAAAGAGGGGGCGGAGGGGCCAGATCTAGAGGCTTTCTTGGAGGGCCTATTTGCAGAGATCCTCAGCCCACAGACGCTCAAGATCAAACTAGAGAGAGTACATCGGGTCGGAAACCTGGCGGCGGGAGGCCGACTGAGGCCCCGAGATGTTCTCGCGAAGTTCCACTCATATAAAGTAAAAGAGGCAGTACTACTGGCAGCCCGTAAGAAAGGCACGATATCCTTTCAGGAACACTCTTGCACTATATACCAAGATCTGGCCCCCGCAACATTGCTCAGGCGACAACAATTCCGGCCCATCACCTCAAAACTACGCGAGGATGGGATCAGATACCGCTGGACTTACCCCTTTGGTTTAAGCTTCGAGCATCAGAATAAACAAAGGCATGTAGTGGACTTGAAAGAAGGACTAGGCCTACTGGGTCTTCCGACAGAAGACATTGCGCAACCGCAGAGCGGACCACGAAGAGCACCGACTACCAACTTTACCAACTCGCAGTGGTCCACAAGCTCCCGAGGTAATCATAAGTAATCTGGTCTTCCTGGGCACGCTCTTTGCATTTACAACTTGGGAAACACATCCAGTGGAAGGACGGTGACCTCAATATGAAAGCCCTGCCGCTGAGTGGCGCCCCTCAGCCTCAGGCTGGCGGCGCTTCTGTTCCCTGCGCACCACCCTTGAGTTACATACTATTCCAAAAAGTTGCCTCTTTAGCATCTTTAGATGATCGCTTGCTATCTACCAGCCGTTGTACAGGGCTGAACTGGACCATTTAGCAGCCAAGACTGGGGGATACCTGGACCCCTATTACACTACGCCGCAGGGCTGGAGATGTAGCCTCAAGCGTGAGCGATGCCATCCCCCACACCGTCAGGAAAGACTTGAACACTGGGCCCAGACGAGGCCATCAGACTGAGCGAACGGGGAGGCCGACACTCATTAGCATGTCCGGAGGCGGGGCGGACTGGGCCCTCGGTCCTACCGTACCTCCACCCACACACGCGGGTTCCTTAACCCGCATTCGGAGTCTTTACATCGACCCGACATTTGGGACGTTAATACTGTTATGTTTGGGGTTCTGGGGTTTTCGGTAAGGGGGGGGGGAGACTGGTGGCGGCTTTTTAACGATTCCTTAACCAGATATGCTTTGACCGGGCTGGGGGCTCTACAATGGGTCCATCCATGTTCCTTCGCGGGTGGGAGCTTTCTTGCGGACCATAGGGGGCTGCTATATGGTGTTTTGCCGAGGCGGAGTGGGGAGACATCAATCCAATGATAATCACGGTGGGCTCTTGGAATGTTAAAGGCCTCAATTCGCCCCAAAAAAGACAAAAGGTCTGGAAATATATTTCTGACCACCACCTTGACATCATAGCCCTACAAGAGACGCATCTGCCCCGAGCGGAGGAGTCTCGTCTTCGCCACAAGAACTACCCCTTAATATATAGGGCCTCTGCCCTCACTAAGCACCGGGGGACCGCGATCCTCTTTCACACTTCCACAAAGTTTCAGCCTACAGAGACCAAAGCAGATAAGGAGGGTCGATGGATCATGGTTAAGGGCGTCCTGAAGGGTAGACTGTGCACATTCATTTCCACGTATGCACCCAACACCGGACAGGCAGCTTTTCTTCAACTGCTCCTAGGGAAAATTTGGGTTTTCGCGGAGGGACCGACACTCCTACTGGGGGATTTTAATCTTACTTGGCAGGCCGACATAGATAGTACATATACCCAGCGCCCAGACTCTAGTGTCTTCTCAGTGGAGGCCAAACAACAGATGCAAGATATGGGCCTTAGAGATACATGGCGGACCCTCTACCCCCAGACGCGAGACTACACCTTCTACTCGCACGTGCACCACACTTACTCCCGCCTCGATTATATCTTTATTAGCCAAAATCTTCTGGGAGCCCTGTGGGAGGCTAAAATCTTCCCACTCTCTGTATCTGATCCCTGCCTTGTTTCGGTCGGTCTCTCATGGGGTAACCCACCGCCCACATCCCCCAAATGGTATTTTCCGGCCTCCCTCACGAGGGACAAGGTACTATGTATGGCACTGCATGATACAATCACGGATTTCTTTACCAGGAACGTGCCTGAGGACACGTCCATGTTTAATAATTGGGATGCTTTTAAGGCGGTCTTTAGGGGACGTTGCATTGCCCTTAATTCTGAATTGAACAAACGCCGGACCAAGGAACGATTAGACTTAGAGGCCGAATTATCCACAGTAGAAAAAGCCCACAAAAATAAGCCCACTAGATTGACTCTGCGCTCACTCACTGCGCTACGGGGAAAACTCAAGGCCATATATAATAATCGGGCAGAATACACCCTCCTCAAACTCCGACAACGCTCCTATTCACAAGGCAACAAGATAGGTCGACACTTGGCTCGCCAATTGAAGGAAAAACAGGAGCGGGAATATATAGGGGGCATAGCCGATACACAGGGGGAGTTGACACACAACGACACAGCAAAAGCTGATGCCTTCGGCGCTTTTTATGGTCACCTATATACAGGGGAAACACAAGACTCCAACGCACAACATAATTATCTTCGATCACTACGACTTCCCCAGGTCTCCCAAGATTGGAATGACAGACTTGTGGCCCCTATAATGACTGATGAGGTAGCTACAGCCATCACATCCCTCAAACCCCAGAAAGCTCCCGGCCCCGATGGGTACACAGCCCAATTCTACAAAACGTTCGCTCCTGATCTTATCCCCCATCTTACTCGTCTTTTTAATGCCATGGCAGAGGCGGGCTCGGTCACCCCCTCCATGGCGGAGGCGGTGATCACGGTTATTCCGAAACCAGGGAAAAATCCGCAACTGTGTGCGTCGTAGCGTCCCATTGCCCTTCTTAATTTAGATGCAAAAATGTACTCCTCTATTCTCGCGGCACGCCTAAATGACCTCATGCCAGCTTTCATTCACCCAGACCAGTCTGGATTTATTAAAGGCCGCCAGACCCATGATAACACCAGACGTATTGTTCATCTCATCGAGAAAGCTAAAAGGAAACATATCCTGGCAGTACTGGTGGGATTAGACGCTGAGAAAGCGTTCGATCGGGTGGACTGGGCATTTTTATTTACCACCCTTACCACCTTTGGGTTTGCGGACAAATTTATCAATATGATCAGGGCTAACTACACCCAGCCTCGCTCGAGAGTACAGGTGAATGGGATTTTGTCGGCTCCCTTCTCCCTGACTAGGGGTGCCCGCCAGGGGTGCCCTCTGTCACCTATTTTGTTCGCGCTCAGTATCGAACCCCTAGCCATGGCCATCCGCGCCGCTCCTGAGATAAAAGGCATCCCCTTTAGTGGAGAAATGCACAAGATATCCCTTTTCGCAGATGATGTGCTCCTGTCTCTTACAGACCCGGCCACTTCTCTACCCGCACTCCAAACGGAACTCACGCGATTCGAAACAGTGGCGGGCTTCAAGGTGAACCTCGATAAATCTTACATACTCAACCTCACAGTCCCCGCTGCCGAGGCTGAGAGACTCCAAACATGCACTCGCCTACTCTGGACCTCCCGACCACTCCAATACCTGGGAGTGCAGTTAACGCCCCGAGTGGAGGAGCTCTACAAAGTTAACTTTCCACCTTCACTTTTGAAACTCCAGGCAGATCTCATACGGTGGAAGCCACTTTTTATCTCCTGGCTCGGCCACATTCATGCCGTCAAAATGACTGTCCTTCCTAAACTGTTGCACCTTTTTCAAGCGCTCCCGGTCGAACTGGAAAAAGACTTTCTCCCTAAACTGAAATCTATGGTGCTGCGGTTCATATGGCAGGGTGGCAGAGCGCGGTTCTCCTTCTCCATTCTGAGAAGACCACGGGGTGAGGGAGGGGTGGGCCTCCCGGATTTTGGCCTTTATTATAAGGCAGCTCAGCTCCGAGTGGTGACTGAATGGACCAAGAGGGAATCGGAGAAGCATTGGCTTCATATGGATAGGGCGGTGGCAGGGAGATCGATTTGGGATCTCATATGGAGACCTAAGAAAGACAGACCAGACAATGTGTATATCAGCACTCCCACTCGAACTACCCTAAAAGTGTGGGACTCTACCTCACACAACACCCGGTGGACTACACTTCCCTCACCCTACACGCCAATACACTTCAACGCGGCCTTCCCCCCGGCCTTGCAAGACGGGCCTTTTGATCAATGGAGGGAGGGAGGTTGTAGAGCATTGACACACCTCTTTCATAATTACGATATACTCACCTTCGATAGTTGCAGGAGGGACTATGGGCTGGGACCTGCTGAGTACTTCCACTATCTCCAGCTGAAACACTGGGTGCTTACACCTCACATCCATGCAGCAGCCACTCGCCCTCTCACGAAGTTTGAAATATTTGTCCAAGCTGTAGACTCCATGAAGGGTGTGATCTCCTTTTTGTATAATTACCTTTTAGCTTCTATTCATTCCCTGAGACCACGCTACATGTGCATGTGGGAAGGTGTTTTACAGAGGGACATACAGGAACGAGAATGGGCTGGACTCTGGTCGGATATCTCGAAATTTAACCACTCCATAGATTTAAGGGAGGCTCACCTAAAAATAATGATGGACTGGTATCTCTACCCCACCAAGCTCAAAAGGATATTCCCTTAATCGTCTGACATGTGTTGGAGGGGGTGCGGGCTCTTAGGCGACTTCCAACATATTTGGTGGGATTGTCCGAAGATACTGCCCTTCTGGGAGGAAATCCTCACGCAAATTAAAGACATGCTGGGGTACCCTATTCCGACCTCCATGGCCAATACTCTCCTGGGCCTCCGCGATCCCTCCCTTAAACACCAAACTAAAGCAGATAAGGCCATTATGTGGACCTGCATTGGGGCTGCGAAGGTAGCAATAGCAGCCGCATGGAAGAAAAAAGAGGCTCCCGCCATCTCCCTATGGCATTCCAGACTCTGGAAACTCCTGTGCCTTGAAAGGATGGCCGACATCTGCAGAGATGATTACAAGAACTTTGAATATAGATGGGGCCCGTTGGTAGCCTTCCTTACAAAGGGATTACCGTCAGCCGTTTGTCCTGCTTCTGTCAGAGCTATGCACCTGTTTCAATTCTAACCGATTAGATGCACCCATATCGTGTAACTTAGCTGCATTTGGGTAGCCGCCACCAGTAGTGGGTGGGGGGGTAGGGTGGGGGGGGGAGTTTCTTATTCCTCATGTTCTCAGGGAGTTCTGTTTTCGGCCGCTCCCGACACAAGATGCCCTCCCTGTTGGAGGGGTTAAGTTATCAATATCTCAAAGGAAGACAGGCGAACACTGCATTTAGCCGCGCAACAGACTCACTCTCCGTCCTGCTAGTGGAGAGACTGTGTTATTCCTTTAGGTTATCTGGGATATGACGGGGGGTACTCACCTCTTGATGTATGTTGCTCTTGGCTTTCTACTTTGTTACGTAATCTGAGGCCACTCAGATGTCCATTATGCCAATCTACTTTGTAATACATGACAAAATGTTAATAAACATATCTTTGACAAAAACAGGAGGTCAGAAGGCAAAAAGTTAGGGGAAACCATGCCAAGGATGCCACGTCTAACACATATCACCCCCAGCAAAAACTGGGGAGAGCTACCCGACTCCTTGGGAGTTCTCTTCAATAAGGCGGAAGAACCTGGAAAGACCATCAGCACTGGTGTGATCTGTTCAAGGACAGTGTTCCACATAAAGTCCATTCCCTGTAGGGAGATGTACTACCTTAATAGTTTAGGATTCTCACCCCTCATTTGCATTAACCATCTGAGGGGCCTGTGGTCTGTCTGAACCCGGAAATGAGTTCCTTCTTCAGAGCCCAGGCCACAGCAAACACTTCCCTTTCTTTTGCGCTCCACCTCTGTTACCTGGGAAATATTCTCCTACTGATGAAGGCTACAGGTTGATCTAGGCCCTATTCGTTTAGCTGTGAGAGCACATCCCCTATGCCATGCTCTGAGGCGTCTGTCTGTACCACAAATTCTTGTGAGAAGTCGGGGGCCTTGAGCACGGGTGCCGTGCACATGGCTTCCTTCAGAGTGTCAAAAGCTGTCTGCCACGCCTTTGTCCAGATCACCTGATTCGGCTGCTTCTTGGAAGTCAGCTCTGTCAAGGGGGCAACAATGGTGCCATAACCCTTGACCATTCTCCTGTCATACCCAGTGAGGCCTAAGAAGGCCCTCACTTCTGTCTGGGTCTTAGGGGGTTCCTAAGTCAGAATGGTATCAATCTTTGGCTGGAGGGGCTGCACCTTGCTGTCCCCTACTTGGTGTTCCCAGTAGACCACCAGAGAACCCTACCCTATCTGACACTTACTGGCCTTGATAGTTAGGCCTGCAATCTGCAGGGCCTGCAGCACTCCTTGGAGGTGGTACACATTTTTTGTCCTCTTAACTGGAGATGAAGACTGCAGTGTCGTCAAGGTAGGCAGCACTGAAGTTTTCCAACCCAGTCAGGACCTGCTTGACCAACCTCTGGAAGGTGACAGGGGCAATCTTCAAACCAAAAGGCATGACGCAGAACTGGTAGTGCCCTCCTGGCGCTGAGAGCGCTGACCTCTCTTTGCCCCCTCGGTCAAGGCAATCAGCCAGTACCCAGATGTTATGTCAAACGTGCTGAGGAACTGTGTAGCTCCAAGCCGACTTATGAGCTCATCAGCTCTGGGGATGGGGTATGCATCAGTCCTGGTGACCGCATTGAGCCCATGGTAGTCTACACAGAACCGGATTTTGGGTGTGACACCAGGCGGGGCAGCCTTAGGAACCAACACCTCTGGGCTGCTGTTTGTGAGCTCAATAACCTCTAACACCAGTATCTAGGAAACCTCATCCTTGATGCTAGCCCTCACTTTGTCAGACAACCTATAAATCTTCTGCTTCAGAGGTAGGCTGTCCCCAATATCCACATCATGGGTGCACCATGTAGTGACTCAAGGGGTCAGTGAGAACAGGAATGCAAACTGTCCCAGCGACTGGCAGCAATCTCCCTTTTGTTCTAAGGTCAAGGTAGGGGAGAGGCTCACATCCTCTACTGACCCATCCTGCTCATCCTGCTCCATGGAAGATAGGAGGTTGTGGAGAGGTTCTCTCTCCTCTTCCACCCCATCATTAGTTACCAAGAGCATGGTCTACTCAGACCTCTCAAAATGTGACTTAAGACGATTCACATGCTGGACCCTTAAAGGGTTCCTAGGAGTTTTGAGGTCCACCAGGTAGGGGATATCATTCTTTTGCCCCTTCACCTCATAAGTCCCAGACCAATGGTCTTGCTGGGCCCAAGCCTCCACTGGCTCCATTACCCACACTTTTTGTCCAGGATAAAACTCACCCAGAGTGGTATTCTGGTTGTACCAGTGTTTCATGTCCTCCTGGCTAGCTTCCAGATTTTCTTGTGTGAGTTTCCGGAAGAGAGCTGTCTGGGTGAGGAAGGCCAGCATGCAGCTAGCTACATCCTGGGCTGTCTTCCTGGGAGCTTGCTCCCAGCCCTCCTTCACCAAACTGAGAGGTCCTCTCACAAGGTGCCCATACAGAAGTTCAAAAGGGCTGAAGCCAATCCCTTTCTGTGGTACCTTCCTGTAGGTGAACAAACGACATGGCAGGAGGACGTCCCACTTATGCCTCATGGGTTCGGGTAGACTCATCTCTCAACCAACCCATTGGTCTGGGGGTGGTAAGGAGTGGAAAACTTTTAGGTTACCCCACACTCCTTCCACATGGCCTTCATGTACAAGGACATGAAGTTGGTACCACGGTCGGATACCACCTCCTTAGGGAAACCCACACAGGTAAAGATCCTCATCAGTGCCCTGGTCACAGCGGGCACAGTCACTGTCCTGAGGGGTAGCTTCCGGGTACCGGGTGGTATGGTCCACCAAGATCAGGATGAACCTGTTGCCCATGGTTGTCTTGGGATCCAGAGGCCCCACAATTTCCCGCCTGTCTTGCCACTTTTCTGGCAGGTAAGACAGGACTTACAGAACAGAACGCATCTGAGGCCGTCCTCATTTGAGGCAAATAGAAGTGGGTGACAAGGCTGTTCTAGGTCTTGTCCCAAATGACCTGCCAGTGGCACATCATGAGCCAGACCCAGTAGGAAGGTTCTGAAGAACTGGGGTACCACCAACACACGTGCTGCACCAGCTCAGGAACCTTACGCTCACTATATAGGAGACCATTCTCCCCAAAAATCAGGTGTTTGCCAGAGGCATCACCAGCTGCCTGAGCCTCAGCCTGCTTCCAAAAACCCACAAGAGTAGGGTACTCCTTCTGTGCCTTGCAGAAATCCTCCATGGGGGACCTCTGCTCTGCTGCCAGCTGGACAGCTCAGGCAGTGTCCCCAGTTTGGCCTCATCTTCCCCTGTAGGTTTCGGGGCATCCCCCTCAGGGTCAGGCTCCTCCTGGACTGTGGGAATTTCAGAAGCGGGTTTCCCACTACCCTTGCCCTACCTCTTTTTGGCAGGCACCTGGGCCACTCTTCTGACCATCCTCTATGGCTGTAATGGACAATGTGGTCAGGCACACCGACTCAGGCAACCCCAACATCTGCAAGTGTGACTTGAGCTCCACCTACTTCCAGGTGATATACTCCAGGTCATTGCCCAGCAGACATTCCACAGGCATGGATGGACTCACAGCTACCCTCAAGGAACATGAGAACCCCCCATTCAAAGGGAACCAGAGCCACTAGGTAGTGACTGTCATGGGTGTCAACAGCAACAGCTTGGTGGACCACTTTAGGGACTACTTGCTCTGAAGGCACCAGATCATACCGGACGGTCATCATACTGGCTCATGTGTCTCTCAGAGCCTCCACCTTCTTCCCATTAATGGTAAACCACTGTCAATGTTTTTTTGTATGGTCAGGCATGAGGGTTCTCTGTACCATTCTGCTGCCACCCAGGGACACTAGGGTAAACTAAGCTGCATCCCCACCACTAGCTGGGACCAACTCTTCCCCATGTGCTACACTGGCCAACCCCAGTGACTGCCCACCAGTGAGGGGCTGTGCCCGCTTGGGACACCTGACATCTCCCCTGTAGTGCTCTTCTTGCTGGCACTCAAAACACTTCAGGGGTGCCTTCCCTGCAGTCTTACCGGCAGGGAACCACTTCTTCCTCTCAGCAGGGGGATGGGAACCCTGACCCGTGGGACTAGTTTGGGGCCCTTTAGAGAACTCCTTACTTTTGTTTTTGTCCCCCCTCCTTCTTCTGGTGAGGACTCTGCTCACCCTTGGCAGAATCCCCCAAGATACCTTCTTGTGGTCCCTGGTGCTAGCCCAATGATCCACCTCCTTAGCAAGCTCCCTGGGGTTAGAGAGCTTACTGTCAATCAGGTGCTGCCACAGCTCTGTAAAACAAAGACTAAGCAAGTGCTCATTTGCAAACAAATTATACAGCTCTTGGTAATCCTTCACATCACTGGCCTTCACCCAACCATCCAGTGCCTTACAGAAAGAATCTACACAATCTAGCCAGTTCTGTGGGGAAAGTTTCACACTTTCCCTAAACGTCTGCCTGTATTTCTCTGGGGTCATACCATATTTCCTGGTATGGGCCTCCTTCATGGTGAGATACCTCATCCTGCCACTCCCCTCTAGGGCCAGTAGGGTGTCCCTCCATTGATTTGGGATATGCTTCCACAAGCTCTTCCCCAATCCCCTTCAGGGATCTTGTGCATCTGCAAAGCAATCTCATAGGCTCCAAACCACCGATCTGTGTCATCTCCCACTCTATAATCAGGCATCAGACCCTTGGGAATGTGTACTCTTTTCTTAGAGACACTTATGATATGCTGCCGCCATCTGCACTGGACTCAGCCTTCCTGGCTTTCAAGTACAGCTCTCTCAAGCTCAGCTCCAAAGCCAACACAATCCTTCTCTCCTCAGTGGCCAATTTATTTTCCTCCAAAGCTCTTTCTTTGTCTAGTTTGAGCTTTGCAAGCTCCAACCAGAGCTTCCTTTGTTCTCTCATGTCCTGCAGCTCCTCTGGGGACAAGCCTTTAGAGGATACACTGCTGCTTGCTCTGGGGTGAACCATCTCTCTTTCCAGGCTGGCCTCTCAGCCCACAGGCAGTCCCAGATTCTCCTCCTCCTCAAAAATCTCCTCATCCTCCTATGGGTTTGCAGCTGCTGCATCCCTAGCTTCTACCCAGGCCCTCAGCGCCTTTTGCAGCTCTTCCTTTTTTTAGGCCTTTGCCAGAACACTTAAAGTCCTTGCATAACCCTTTAAGCTGGTCCACTGTATAGATTTCCAAATCTGCCAGCTCAAAATTCACTCCTGCAGGTGCAGCTGCTGTTTCTCCAGACTGAGACATGATTCTTGAGAAAACGTACACAAATTTCCAATCAGAGAAAAATATTGGTACGTATTTGGTCTGAGATATGGGAGTAGTGTACACCAATCACTGTATGATTCACAAATATAAGTCCTATCCACCAATGTTGGAAATCAGGTTTCTGGTTGGTAGAGGAATACACCCTTGTCCAAGCAGGAACAACAGTCCTAATCAGGGTAAGTGAGGTACACACTAAAAGATCACCTGTGCTCACCCTCTGGTAGCTTGGCACAGAGCAGTCAGACTAATTTAAAGAGGCAATGTGTAAATTATTTGTGCACACACACAGTGTAACACAATGAAAACACCACAAAAGGTCTCCATACCAGTTAAGAAAAATAGATTATTATACTCTGAACAAAACAAGACCAAAACAACAAAAATCCAATAAGTGCAAGTCAAGTTATGAATGTTTAAAGAATAAGTGGAAAATAGCACCTAGAAGAAAATAGTGCTTTGGGGTTACTGTATGTCGCACTGGACCTGGACAAAGTCAAGAGTTCAGGCCACCCACAATGGAGCGCAGGCCGGTTATAGGACCCATGCAGGGCCCACTGAGCAAAGCACCTTAATCCTTGTTTCAGAATGAAATGCAGTAGTTGCAAGGCGTCGGATCTGTGGACGAAATGGCAAGTCCGGAACGCGAGGACGATGTGCCGGGTTGATCAACGGTGGAGATGATGTGTCTACAAGACTTTGCCACTGTGAGTGCTGGCGGCAATGCATTATCCTTGAAGTGGTGAATGCGGGAGCGGTGCGATACACCGGCTCCAGAACTTGCAGCGGCGGTGATGTGTCGATCCTGGTGTGACGGCAGATGATTCGTCAGTGTCCCATCTGCGCAGAGATGTTGGCGCGCAGGTTCTGGCAGATGCAGCACTTTAAACTGACATCCAAGGGCCCTGAACTGAATTGGCACCACTTGGCAGAGCAAGACTTACAGAAAGTAAAGTCCAGGTGCTGGGATGAAGTTGAAAGGTGAAGTTGTTGATATCCTTGAGACTTCAGCAACAGGAGGCAAGCCAACAAGCCTTTAGAGAAACTTAAGTCTTAGGATGTAGAGAGAAGGTCCATTCCTTCTATTTTTCAGGCAAGAAGCAGCAGACAGCAGGTCAACATAGAAAAGCAGGTATCAAAGTTGCAGTCCCCCAAAGCACAGCAATCAGCATGAATCACTGACATAATATCGCAAGACACATTATCGACCTACATTTTTATCGACACAAAAATATCGTTGACAATAATATCGACATTATATACTTACTTAAATAAATACACTATTATCGAAACCACAATATCGTCATAAAAAATTATCGACATCAAAAATATTGTACACATTCATATCATTATCTAAAATATCAAACAATGTTTAAATACATACAAAATGTCCAAAATATCGATAATACACATATTGACAGCAAAAATATTGTTTTTTTATAATTATCGACAATGTTAAAATAGAGAAAATACACAAAATAAAACACAAATATAAATAAACACATAAACATACACAGCATATCAAATAAAATTAAACACATTTTTTCTCAAAGTATTAACACATAAGTAAAAATTTAATTAATAAACACACCATAAACAACAATTATAAATAGAAACTTGCATCATATAAATTCACTTTTTAACATTTCATATATATTATATCACACAATACAATAAATCTAAACGTAAAGAGAAACAAAAAAAAATAACGGACTCTTAAAGGCCCATTACGATACCGGGCGTTGAAAAATCCGCCAGGCATGAAAGCGGCAAAAATCCGCCCGCACACACCGTCTGAACACCG
>CAWUFW010024483.1:0-59812 GCA_963921515.1 Calotriton arnoldi | reverse complement strand
TCTACCCGTCGCACCCACCCACCTGAGCACTGCGTCCATACGACTTCACACGACACATGTGTGTCTTCCACAGTAGTGCTACTCATTTGCGTTGACATCCAATACCAGTGGACTACATGGTCATGTCACGACTGCCGTGTACTTCACATACTCTCATCCTCTCTCATTCGTACTTGTGAAATGAGTCAGCGGAGACAGTTTTGGTTTCAAACATTATATTGAGTCTTCTGTCCTCTGTGATGCAGTATAGTGGACACTACTGGCAGCGGAATACATGTTGAGGATATACTGAGCATGATTACAAATGGGATAGGGTGTGGGGTTACATCTGCTTGGCCAAGGCTGTGCTAATGTACATTTACGTATAGCTGCGGAGCTGCGGACTTTGACACAGACGGTATACATGTAGCCTACCAGACCGCTCGGCATCATGGGCACAGTCCATCTCAGTTCCATGTGACAGGTTTGCTGCGGTTGTTCCTCATGCACGCGTGCATGTGAGATGACATCAGGGCATGTGGTTGCGTGCATGCAGCGGCGTGCCACTTGTTGTTGCACTGTGGTGGTTACTGGACATGTCACAGTCACTGGGGTCGTGTTGTTGTTGTATGCACTTGTCGTCCATGCAAAGGTCCTGGTATGGGATTCCCGGGGCGGGGTGGGAGGGGTGCAGCACCCACAGACTCCAGGCGACCTATTCATGTCCACTGAGCGGTGTGTGTGTCCATGTGCGCTGGATCCATGTCGTGTCCTGGTTGTTCGTGCAGTTCCGTCCATGTGGGTGCGATGCACAGAGCCCATGCCACTGCCTCCCACGATGCATGCGGTGTTCCTGGATGTGATGGGGAACAGTGTGCATGTCCCGGTCATATCCGATGTCATGGCGATGTCGTTGATGGTGTGGTTACAGTTGCCGGTCGTTTGGTATGGCTGTTGTGGTGGTGACTGGCCAGTCCGTGCGGAAGCTAAGCATGGGTGCGGGTTGGACATCATAGGTCACTCGGGGAACCTGCGTTGTGGTCCGACGAATTTACAGGTTGTCAGGTATGCGATGCCGTCCAGCAGGGCTTCCATGTCATTGGTGGTGTACATGTTTGCCAGCCAATGAAGCGGATGGTGGCTGTCAAGGTGTTGTTCGTAGGTTGTCCCTTGGAGGACCATGATGGGGCATGCTGGGTGACATTCGATGTAGCTGTTCTCGATGATCCGTCGTGTGGAGGCACAGTGGTTCCATTTCAGTGCGCGTGCGATGTTGGCCACATACGCCATGCCCCCATAGGCAGAGCAGGCCCTGTCGTGTGCGTCCAGAGGGAGGAGTAGTGGTAGCAGGTCCGCCTTCAGACATGCCGGGTTGGAGAGGCATATCTCGACGGGATGCTGGTAGGGACACCTCCGACAGTAGAAGACGGGCATGACGCAGCTGAACAATGTGATGCGGTAAGTCAGTCGGTAACTTACGTTCAGCAGGGACAGGAGATCGCATCCCAATGTATGTATCGTGTTGGTTTGGTACAGCTTGAGCTGTTCGGCGTAGTTGGGTAGGTGTGTTGCGGTTGCCATTTCGCAGCGGTTCGTAGAGGTGGCGTGCTCCGGCTGTGTGTGCAGTCTGCAATGTGCACGCTCCGGGGTTGCTGTGAGCTCTGTGTAGTCGTGGGGAGACAGGACTTGTGTTCTGTTGGCTTGTTTGGAGGACACGGGCCCTCTTCCCACATGCTTCTCAGACAGTTCAAGGTCGGTGCTGTGTGACTCCTTCCAATTAACTTGCATGTGGCCGACATGGGGGAGTGTTTTCTTCTTTCTTCCCCGTCCGTTGTGTGCTTCTGTGATATGCGCTATCTGCCCTGTGGTCGGTCTCCTCGGCATGCCTGTGTTGGTCTATTCTTGGACAATGGCTGTATTCACCGGCTTCTGTCGTAGGGCTGTGGTTTCGGTGTTGGAATGGAAGGTCATTCAGTGCTGTCTGCTCTCCCTTGTGTGGGCGGCAGGCTGCCTTTCCGCTCTGCGTTGGGCCTTGTGTGTGGATGTAATTCTTGGGCCACCTGTTGTCGGTCCCCGTGCTCTTTGGTGTTCCGTTTTATATGTCTTGTTCATATGTGCAGGGTGGTATGGGTTTTTCAGTGTGGTACTGGCGTTCCTCTTCCCGAAGGGGCCCTGCTTCTCCTAGTTGGTGTTGCCGCCGCTGTGTGCTACGCCATGTTTGTTACACTGGGGTGTGTCCTGCTGTTGCGTGACTTCACTGACATGTGTGCGTCGGTTGTGTGGCGTTGGGTGTTGTCCGTGATTTGGGCGTTGGGGACATGTCTGTGGCAGGCCTGTCACGTGTCATGTGCGTTCGGGGTGGGGCTGATGTGTGTGCTGCTTGGTTGTGTCCCTGTGTCTGTGTGCGACGCATGCATGGCGCTGCGGTTTGCCTCTGCGTTGTGCGCATGTGTGGCGGCGTCATCGGCGCTTTGTGGCCGTGACGGGGTGGTTGGTTCCTAGTCCCAGGTGGTGTGTACACATGTGTTCCGCGATGTTAGGATTTGGCCTGTGTGTCATATGTGGATGCGATGGTGGATGTGTAGTGTACACGCGCTGGTGGGGGGTTGTCCGCTTTTTCCGCCCTTGCACTGTGTGCGCTGTTTGCGTGCACTTGTTGTGTGTGTGCCTACCTGCGTCTCCGCGGTACGTTGCGTCCTTGGTGGTGCATCAGCAGAAGCATGGGGAGGGCCTGCAGTGCTGGATTCATGCTCGGGATGCCGCTTCTTCGTTTTCCGTGCTCTGCGTCCATGTTACTGCCTCTCTTTCACGTGCGGTGTCTCTTAGCCGTGGGAGCTGTTTGTTTGCGGCATCGTAATTTATACGCCGGGCGGGACGTGTTTCATCGGACGGTGTGTGTCAGTTGTGCTGCGCCGCTACGTGTACGGGCGCACTTTGATGGCGGACGGTGTTGCTGGCTTGCCGGCGGTGTTTGGCCTACTTTACGCATCGTAATTGGACGGGCGTGTGGACTGCTGCGTGCCGGCGGTAACTGGTGGTTTTTGCATCCGCCAGCACGGCGGTTGTGCTTCCGCCCGCCATCGTAATGAGCCCCTTAGAAACAAAAACATTAATTATTACATACATTTACTTTTTATTTCCTACCCTATACACCACACAATTCACAACCCACATCTAAATTTAGAAAAAATGTACTTACATAATTAACATAATTAATTACCAATTAAAGAAATATTATTAATTAAAAAACAAATTAAAACTCATAAAAATTAATAAACGTCCCACTCTTTACCCATAAAACGCCCACAAACCACAGCTAAAATTAAACTGTAAAAAAATAATTACACAATTAAAACTTATTTTCAATTAAAAACTAATAGTATTTAACAACTAATTATAAAGTAAGTGAAATTAATTTACGCCCCACCCTTTACCCCTATAAAAGTAAAACCCACACACAAAAAAATATCAACAATGACCCCAATGTAATATCAATTAATTAATTAATATTAATGATCAACTGATTATTAATTAATTAAACATAAATTACTTCCAACCCTTTACCCCTATAAACCCCACAACCCTCACCTAAAATGAATTTCACAATTTCCATAATTAATTTACAATCAATTAATTAATATAAATTAGCAATTAATTATTAATTAACTAAAAATAAATTACTTCCCACCCTTTACCCCTATAAACCCCACAACCTACACCTACATTTTTTTACACAATTACCATAATTAATTATCAATTACGTAATAAATATTAATTAACAACCAATTAATAATTAATTACAAATAAATTACTTCCCACAATTAACACTATGAAAAATCTCAATTGAATAAATATTAATAAATACTAAATAATCATTAATTTATTATAATTAAATTACTTCCCACCCTATTCCCCAATAAACCCACAACCCGCTATGGAACTAAAAAACCGCAAAATTTAATTAAAATAAAATTGATAACTACTAAAAATTTCACACATATGTTAAAAAACATAAACAATACTTATACAAAAAAACATACATCACATACATTTAGAATATAAACTAAAATACATAACACTAATTAAAAATCCCGATATTTTAAACAACTATATATTTGCAAATTATATTAATGACTTCTATAATTTTAAAAAACGATATTTCTTACCTTAAATTCGATATTCTTGACCACAATATTCTTGCTTTTGATATTTCTGTGTCACGATATTTCCAACTCGATATTTGTGTAAGTCGACATTCCCAACTTGATATTCTGTCTGAATACCAATCAAACTGACACAACAAATGCACATGCATACATATGAATAGTCTAATGAATTAAAGGTTTGCTTTTCCATCTGGAGTGCTTCGACAGACACTGAAGATCAAATTCAGTGACAGAAGGTGTCCCTCTGAAGTTATGCTGCACTTAGCAAGGGAATCCTGGAATAGCTGAAACCCAGGGAACAAAGTCAGTGGAGATGTCCAGACTGTTTTAAAATCGCTCTTTTTCTAAAGTTTTCTATGCTAACAGTAAATTAACATAAAATAGCATCTCCTGCCTTCCCTTTTTTTGCTGGCACACTTGGGGGCATATGTACAAGGAGTTAATGCCGCCGTAGCATCAGTTTTTTGACGTTACAGCAGCTTTTTTTTTATCGCCGTATTTACAAGTTGCCGCTAACCGCAGTTAGCAGCAGTTTTCCGGCGTAAAAGTGAATTTTTAGGATCGCCACTTCTGTTAGCGGGACTTAACAAAAATGAGATGCAAGGTAGGCGTTCCCGTGCAAAAACTGCTGCTAACCCCACTTTGCGATATTTAGAAGGAATTCCTTGTATGGTGCAAAACAAAAAAACTGCCTCTAACTCCAGTTAGAGGCAGTTTTTTAAGACCAGAAAATAGCTGGTCTTAAAAATGGTGCAAACACTTATGGCCTCATTTCAGAAGGTTTTGGTGCTGGACAGCGCTGCAAGGAATGTTGCTGCGCTGCCCTGCAACAAAACTACAGGGCAGGAATGCACACCATCAATAAGATAGGGCGCATTCCTGGGCCTCATTCATGAAAAGTGTTGCATCGCTGCGTCAAAACAGCGTTGCAACACTTTTCACTACGCCCTTCTTGTGACACCGTGGATGCGCTGTATTCACTGTACGGTGCTCCATGTCGCACTTAATGACAGATACGTCTGGAATCCTGCCGTATCTGTCAGCGCTAAAGTCACGCATTGCTGCAGTTGTGTCACAAGCATGATGCAACTCCAGCAATGCATGGGGCCAGCCTATCCCTGTGGCACTGCAGCACCCTTATGCCTGCCATGAGACGTCAAGAAAATGACGCACCGGCGGGGTAAAACTGTCAGAAGGGGCTCATGAAAAAGCCCCCCTGTCTTTTTCCCCTATGTTGGCGCACAATGGCTGCCATGCGCCAATTCAGGCACCCTTGCGCCATGGTGCAAGGGTGACTGTGTTGCGGAGTTGATTGATGTTGTGGCTCTATCTCTTCTCGAGACGTCTGCAGGTGGGGCTGGACTAGTGAAGGGCAGGAGTGAACCAGTTGGCCTTCTTGGAGTGTTGTTTGTCTGGCCTTTTCTTGAGGGGTGGCAGGGTGTCGGTGCAGTTGGAGATCCATCGGTGGAGGTTGCCTGCTGCGGTGTTGACATCTGTAAGTGTTGGCGGAGTGGTGGTGCTGAGGGAGTTGACGGGAAGTTCTTCAGTGGCCTTGATCCAGCTGCGAGGGGGGGCAATGATGGCGATGGTGTATGGTGGGCATGGTGAAGGCGTGATGCAAACAATGATGGTTGGTACAGGAGAGTCCTGTGGTGTGGCTGTAGTTGAAGTTCCCGCTGGTGGAGAAGATGGGCTTGAGCGTGTGTCAGGCTATGTCGGTTGGTGCTATGACTAGCTGCTTGAGTCCGATGTTGGCGAGGTTCCCCAGGAGGGGGGTGGTGTTCTGGTCACTGGGGTTGTCCAGGTAGACCTTGAAGTCTCCGAGTAGGATGTAGTCGGTGGATGGGAGCCTGGGGTGCGATGAGGTCTACAATGGCATCGGTGAATGGGGGTTCATTTCTTGGGAGGCCTGTAAATGAGGGTGCCGCGGAGGAAGGTGTTGGGGTTGGTCCGGATCTGGAAGTGGAGTTGTTCCATGGTCACCGTCGGGCCATTAGAGTGCGTGGTCAGTCAGAGTGTGCTTTTTCAGACAATGGCAATGCCTCCTCCTGGCCGCTCGGGGTGGTCTGTGCGGGTGAATTTGTAGCCGTCGTGGATGGTGATGGCGATGTCCGGTCCGGAGCAGAGGTTGGTCCAGGTTTCCGTGAAGGAGGCAATGTCTGAAGAGGTGGCGTTGAGGAGGTCCTAGATTTCTGTTGCATGTTTGTGGAGGGACCGCACTTTGAGGAGGATGTAGTTGAGCCGGGCGGCTGTGCTGTTGGTCAGCTGGGTGGCAGGAGGCGCTGGTGTGCTGATGTGGCAGAAGGTGCATTTGCAGTTTCCACAGGCACAGGGTGCAAGAGAATTCTACAGTGTTGCTAGATGGCAGGCGGTGTGGCGTCCAGGGTTAATGGCGAGGAGGGTGCCGGCGTCGTAGCAGTGGAGTGTCCAAGAGGAAGGGTCCTTGGTGCTGGGCGCGGTCCAGGTGCGGACGGACACAAACGTGTTTGCCTTTGGCGCACTAGTGGTACTCCCTCTGCGCATGGCAACACAGCGGCCGCCATTGTGTAGTGCTGTGGGGGGGACTGGACAGCTGGGAGGCGGGAAAGGACACTGGAGGGGGCGGGACGCAGGGACGGGGGGAGCAGGGTTTGTAAATATATATTTTTTTAATTCTTACCTTGAGGCCGGGTCCAGCGTCTTCTGTGCTCATGCTCTCCTGAGTCTGCTTCCAGGAACAGGAAGCAGGCAGCCAGGCTCCCTCTCCTAAGCCAATCACAATGCTGCAATGCAGCACTGCACTGCTTGAAAGTAGTGGGGTGCGCTCTTTCGCCATAGCGGATGAGCCTCCACTGGGGGTGCGGCACCCATAGATGCTAGGCCTGGGCCCAACTCAACCCCCGGACCTCCTCTGCTATGCGTACCACCTTCTCCTCACCTGGACATTGACACTGTGGCGCAATGTGCTGCTCTCTCTCCAAATCTGTGACTCAGCTAGCAGGAGCCTGAGCCAGGTGGGATTTCACAAGCCTGGGTACAGCAGTTGCCGCCAAGTCCGCTGGGGAACCTCCAGATGCAGGTGATGCAACAGGGCCCCCTTAGGCGTGGCGGTGCAGCACTCCCGCCACACAAGTTCGGTGCAGTTCATGGGCCTCACCCTCCACAGCGTCCGGCCATCGCAACATCCTCCGGCCTGTGATGCAGAGAGGCACGGCCCACCATTGGTAATCTCCCCGGTGTAGTGGTGGTGCGTGGTATGTAATGCAGACCGCCCTACTTTGGTGCGCAGGAGCGCCTCTACTGTTCACAGCTCCAAGGAGCACCAGGCAGTCTTCTCACACAGGTCAGTAACGTGTCCCCATGCGACCTGGCAGACTTCACCACCAGCGATTGCGACACCTCAATGTCTAACATCATAGCAACTCCACAGCACCTCCGCATCCCACTCCGAGTCACAGACGCAGGCCCAGCGAGGCCTTCAGGCCTTCAGGCCCCGGGGACTGTGGGCGCTTTCAAGGTTTTGGATGCCATGGTGTTGCAAGGAGTGCGCAATGATAATTGATGCATCACTGGTTTTGCCCAGCGATGTGCCTCTTTTCATGATTGTAGCCCTGAATTTCCTTTTCCCCTGGGACTCTGGTTGGTCATCCTGGCTCTTGGGGGAGCTTGAAAGGGTTCTTGATCTGTGCTGCACTTGACCCTGGCTGCTCCATTCTGCGTTCCATTGGTTTTGTTTCCTATTTTTCATTGGAGGTGGTCATATAGGCTATTTTTGCCTCTAGAGGCAAAAAAAGTCATGTTGGGTTGACTAACGTGAGTTTTTTTGCCGCTAATGGGCCTTTCGTCAGTTTTCACCCGCTAACGTCAGAATTTGTATCGCCTTCACGCTAGTGTTAGCAGCAGTTTTCACCGCGGCTACCTGAAACTATCGCCATGTAGCGACGTATTGTAAATACATTGCTAACAGAGCTACAGTTTTCGGTGATAGGCCGCATTAAGAAAACTGCAGCTAACTAGCGTTAGCGTTAGTTAGCAGCAGTTCTTGTACATATACCCCCTGGACTGATAAAAACAGAACGATTTTAGTGCGAGCTCCACACTTCAATAACCGCAATTAAATAAATAGCAAAATAAAGCCGTCATAGACCGCTCCTCTGGTTACAGTGCTTTATGGGGACTCTTAGGCGATGTGCAACATGGCTTCAGACAGACATTTTGGCATTCATTACGAGTGGCCTATTCTTTTCTGATCCCTGAGAAATCTAATGCTTCCACAGGAATCGGAATTACGAGTTTGTGGTAGTTACCACATGCCTCGCAATTTTCTGCAGGTAAATTGTAGCAGGTGAAAACTGCCGAATTTTACCAAAGGAAAATGTCTGGGAAATACAGGAACATGAGGATTTTGGTGCCCAACACATTAAAACCTGCATGTTATGCCCCATTTTTAAAGGCACAAGGTAATAGATGACACGTGTTCACCTTTTAATTTCTAATCCCTGTGGTATCAGATTTAAAAAGGTGCGACAATAATCGCCTTCCCACCCAGTCCCCTCGAAATGAAGGCCTTTATATCTGCCACTGTTTAATACTCTGGGCGGGGTTTGGGGGGCGGGGGTCGCATCACCCCTTTCCCCCACGGATCCTAGGCCTATGCATATACATTTATTTTTATTTCAACTGCTTTTTCTGGGCAAAATAAAAGACCGTGCACTGTGCAGCGTTTAGCATTCTGTAGCGTGAATAGAAGGTTGGTATTTTAATGGTGCATTTAAAACCGAAACATTGCCAGAGGGAGCTGCGTGAAAACTTTAGTAACGATTCCCAAGGCCTCCTGTTGTTTCAGCGAGATGCTCAAAGATCAAATTGGGCATGTAAACCTTTTCAGATTGCTGCGTTTCTGAGTATGCGCTGTATGTCTGCTGAAGGTACGTTTACTCCTGTTAGCTGCGCTTATAAAGAAGAACGTAGCTGAAAACAGGCGGGAACAACGCTGGCACCACGGAAGCTAAATCACGTTAACTGCTTTCAACTGCGAATCCCCTGACGCTCTGTATACTGAGCCTGTTCACACTGAGCTGCAGGCCTGTGTGCTCGCCCCCTCCTTCTCTGTGCTTTCTTACGAAGGTGTGATATTGACAAACAAGTCAAGCCTCATTTTCACACCTCGCTTTGTAAGCAGGGGCTTGGAGACAAGCTGCTTATCGATACATGGGAATTTGCAGAATGCAGCCCAGTCAATTAGTTTCCCTTTGTTTGCCTAGGTAGTGCAGAACAAGTGCAAACCATCACACGCTTTTATCAGAAACCGAACTGCCTTACCGAGAATGGGGCTAGTGAGGTAATAGAGTCAGGCAGGGTCACCCGTAGTGCAGTTCTGAAAGGGGAACCATTAGCTAGGATTTCATGAATAATTTTTCTTCTTTCCAACCAGACTACTGAGTACAGGCTTGGTGTCATTTATGATTTTTTTATCTGCCTCTGAAGAGGGCAGTTTATTCACAATGAAGTGCGCTATGTAAAATTTAAAATGTTTGGTATACATTTAACGCGTGAAGTGTGTTCCAAAAGGTGGATTGTCAATCGGCGTGTGCATAACTGTCCATTGGCTCTTTTGATATGAGTGTTACTTTCAGCCAGCCCTAGTTTTTCGTCCAACAGTGCTGCAGTTGCTGGGACTTGTAGTATAAATGAGTAACACAGAGTGGCCAAAAGTAACACTCATAACATTTGAACGAATTGACAACTAAGAGTGTGACTGACCATAGATGTCAGACCCCATTCAGGATTTCACAGGACAGACAGAGGCTACTGGGCCTCAGCCATGGTGGTTGAGGTTGTTTGCTACTGGTGTCCTAGGGTCCATCCTACCATTGCTCTGCAAACTGGGCCAAGTGCAACCGTTTCAGTGCTTGACTTTCAGGGTAGCAGGGGCGAGTAGTCCAAGGCTTCTCAGGGAGTTTGTGTGGGTGGCAAAAGTTCAGAACTCAACATTCAACCGACAGACACATGGGCCTATTCACAAACTGCGTTCTATGGTACATTTCTCTGAGCACAGCCTTCTCTAAGCCACTTGTATGTTTGTCTTCTCATTTACTAATGTATTTCTGCCCACTCCTCATTTCAAAGATCATAACCTTTCCAATTTTGGAAACTGGTGTTCCTGCAACTTAACAGTACCTAATCTCCTCCAGCTCATCTTTTAAGTCCACCAAACATCTTCATGAATCCACATATCCCCCTTTCTCCAATATTATTCACACCAAACTCCTATTACTTCAATCTCCCTCAAAGAAACTGGAGTGAATGTAGGAAATAGGTTGTTTAAGAGCACGATATTAATATCAATAGCCAATAATAACCAATACCACTGGAAGTTCAACAGTACACAAGATTATCCTGAGCACTCAAATTAGCTACAAATGAGAAATGCCAAAATTTAAGATTGTGTTGTTCCAGTCTCTTCACTGGATCCACAAGTACTTCCTTGAGTCCATACTTCATTGCATCACTTCAATCACATAAGACATGTTTTCAATACAGAAGACAGCCAACATGTGTTTTGTTGTAGTGGCACATTAGCCTCCGTCTTCATCAGGGCTACAAATAAATATGTCATAGATCAGATAGTTTCTAAGACTAGATAATGTTTGTACCATCATCCACCAACAATACGTGCAAGGGGCATGGTGTGCCATTTGTCGTGTTCTTGATGCACAAACCCACGCAGAGACAGGTCAGTTGCATGCGTTGCTTTATTGGTCTTTTCTTTCTGCTGCCCACATGCACGTCCTTGCCCGTGCCCTCGCTGTCCAGGAATGCCTCCCCACTTCCTGACCGGAAGTGGTGTCCGGTTCCTGTCCCCTCCCGCCGTTCGGGTGCAGGGTCCTAGTGCCCTCTGACCCAGGTCACTACAGCTCCCCCCTTGTCAAACGAAAATGACAATTAGAGAAAACGGGGAGAGAGAGAGAGAGAGAGAGAGAGAGAAAGAGAGAGAGAGAGAAAGAGAGAGAGATATATATATTTATAGAGGAAGAAACAGACATGGAGAGATATTTCCTTGTCCCCATCATTGTATTTCTTCAATCAGTCTTTTTGTCTTTTTGCTTACTCTTCTTGGATAAGTTCCTTCGTTTTCTTTCTGTGATCCCTCTTCTTGTCTCTCGCCGGTGTATGTCCTTCTTCCTTTGTTGTCCACAACGTCTTCTCTTTCCTTTCTGTCACTGCTCACTGTTGCGGTGTCTTCTCCGTCTTCATCCATGGTCTTCAGTCCTTTGAAGTGAGAACTGTTCCTTGTTATTCGGTAGGGGCCCGACGCAGCCGTTATCATTGGCCCCTTGACATTAGTTACTGTTAGCGGTTCCTTTGAGAACGGACTGTCTGATTTCCTCACTTGCCACTGGCGCACCACCACTGAGTCTCCTTGCTTGAGGTGCGCCGGAGCGGCGTGTCTCCTGGCGTCTGCGTATGCTTTCATCTTCTCTTTCGCCTCCTGGTCTCTGATAGCAATGCTGCTGTGCTCTAGTGGCGCTTTTGCTTCTAGTTGTGGTAACCTCGTCCTGCTCGTCCTTCCCAGCACTAATTCGGCTGGACATCGTCCTGTGGAGCTGTGGGGGGTGTTTCGATAGTCTCTTAGTATCTGACATAGTGCTTGTCCTATGGAGATCTGCGCTAGCTTTGCTCTTTGGACTGCCTTCTTTATGTTCCCCATGAACCTCTCTACCATGCCATTCGCTTGTGGCCACAGAGGCGTTATCTTCCGATGATGAATGCCTAGGTAGTTCATGAATTTGCGGAACTCCTCTCCTGAGAAAGGAGGACCGTTGTCTGTCTTTAAGGTCTGTGGGGAACCCCAGGCTGCAAATATGTCATCCAGTATTGGCATCATTGCAGTTGCTGAAGTTGATGAGACGTGTCGCATTATTGGAAATCTGGAGTATTCATCAATGACCACCAGTAAGTAGTTGCCCGTGTCCAATGGCCCATAGAAGTCTGCTGCCAACGTTGTCCACACTGCCCCTGGGAGCTCCGACATTTGTAGCTGTTCAGGCTTTGCTGGGCGTCCTGTTATTTGGCAAATGTGACAATTTAGGATGGTGTTCTCCACCATTCTGTCTAGGCCAGGGAACCATACTTTCTCCCGTAGCATTTTTTTTGTTGCGACCATGCCTCTGTGTGATTCATGTGCTAAATTTACAGTCTGTCGACGTAGTGCGTTTGGCATGACTATCCTTGTTCCTCGCATCATTATTCCGTTTTCAGTCTCTGACAGTTCTTTATGTATCTTTTTGAATGCCAGCATTTCCTCCTTATTAACTCCTTCACCCATGGTGCTGTTGTTGTTGACGTGTCTCCATCGTTGCTGTCTTGTCATCAGTTTGACAGCTTGCATTGTGGCATCCCTCGCTGTCTCTTGCTCTAGCTCCGCTAGTGTTATTGGTGCCGGCGTGTTCTGTCTTAGCACAAAGTTGAGGTATTCTTCTACCATTGACACGTTTTCGGGTGCCTGTGGTAAGGGGTGCCGTGACATGTAGTCCGCCGGGTTGTCTTCTTTTCCCAGCTTGTGCACAATTTTGAACTCATAGCCCATCAGCCTTATGCCCCATCGCTCAATGCGAGGCGGTATCTTTGCGTTCGGATTGCCATATATTGTCACTAGGGCCTGATGGTCAGATACGATGGTGAATGATTTCCCGTAGATGAACATGTGGTAGTGTTCACACGCCCATACCATGGCCAGGCTTTCCTTTTCTGGCTGGGAGTATGCCCTTTCGATGTCAGACAGACTTTTGCTAGCATATGCGACAATTTTCCTTGGTGAATCCCTACCCGGCATGTGTTGTGTTAAGATTGCTCCCAATCCTACCGGGCTGGCGTCCACAGTTAGCTCAGTGCATAGCGATGGATCGAAATAGGCAAGATGATCCACAGCCATCACCGCATGTCTGATGGCTTCAAATGCCCGATTGCATTCCTGTGTCCAGATAAAAATGTGACCCTGCTTTGTTAGGTCCCGAAGCGGTGTGCTCACTGTGGCGAAATCCTTTATGTAGCAAGCACAGTAGCTGGCAAGACCAAGAAATGACCTCACTTCTGCGACGTCTGTTGGAGGACTTGCCTTTTCTAATGTCTCCACCTTGCTGGGGTCCGGCCTCATTCCTTTCTTTGAGAAGATGTGACCCGATTTCGCGATTTCGTTCCGACAGACCAGGGAAGGCTCCTGGTTTTGTTTTCTGGTAATCCTGGAATCCTGGTAATCCCGACTTCGCTCTTTGTTTCTCGGCGGTCGGCGGACCAGGGTGGGCTCCTGGCTCCGTGTGGATGTCGTAGAGGGGCACAACACGCTTCTTGTGGTGACTCGTTATCCCACCTTCGTTGCCAGTTGTCGTGTTCTTGATGCACAAACCCACACAGAGACAGGTCAGTTGCATACGTTGCTTTATGTTATGTTATGTTATGTTATGTTATAACGGCTTATAAAGCGCACGGCTGCCCCAGCAAAGGGGCGTCCCGGTGCTGAAGGCAGAAAACTGCACAGCTAGTGGCCAGAAGACAACTTACAACGGAGGGAAGAGGAATGTTTTGACAGCTTATTGGTCTTTTCTTTCTGCTGCCCACATGCACGTCCTTGCCTGTGCCCTCGCTGTACAGGAATGCCTCCCCACTCCCTGACCGGAAGTGGTGTCCGGTTCCTGTCCCCTCCCGCCATTCGGGTGCAGGGTCCTAGTGCCCTCTGACCCAGGTCACTACACCATTCAATTCCAAATCTATTAAATAGTGTATTGTGAAATACAATGACCTTACACCCACATACATAAATAGTGAAATCTCAGTTCACATAAATAATTTTAGTTAGTGGTGGGATGGTGCCACTTTGAAACAATATCTTATACTGAATAGAATTCCTTGTGGCCTAATATCATAAATTATACCCAACAATGATGACTTAGACAAGGATCTGTTGGGCCTTTTGGGCGCATACACTTTACTACAGTCCTCCACAACTATTTCGCCGTGATCAATGTAATTTTGTATATGATTTCCTTCTGCCCCCTGTGTTTTAGTGAACTTTGAAAGACCATTCATGCAGATATGTTTCCTTTGTATATCCTTTTCTTACTCTTTCATTGGATTATGTGTAGATGTTTTCTATATGCAAACTTTCAATAAAACTTGTTGAAATAAAAAAGGATCTATTGATGCGTTGGGAGAAGGAGTTAACCAGTAGCTCCATGAATCTTATGAATATACTGATTGAAAATGCAGACAGGCAAGTGTCTAAACGACTACAAGAGATCAAGGAAATAGAGCAAGAAATAAATGAATTTTCCTGAACCAACTAAGAAACATTATGAGATCTCAGAACATATTATGCAGAAACACAAGGATGAGATAAAACAAAGGAAGGCCAGGAAACTGAAAAGAGATGAGATTGATTATATGAGTGTGAGAGGTTTCACTTTGGCGAAACACTTTGATCACCTAGTAAAAATGGACAACCAGGTTATGAGCAACAAGTCATCCTCAGTGGGAAGAGGGAAAACTATTCCTTCCAGTAATCTTTCAAGTAGGGATAATGAGGAAGCAGGTGAAGGAATCTCAAATTAGAATAGAGACAGCTCTTTTTAAAAAGACTTCAGATGCATCAGGATGGGGAATCAGGATTCGAGTCCTGGTGCCAGGGTCTAAGACGTAGGAAAACCATAAGAAGAAAAAGAGGAAAGGGCTCAACAAAATGAAAGAAAGGGTATGCAGACCAGGTCCTGAGAAAATACCAAATAGGGGATTATCAACCCAACGTAGGTCAGGATGTTAATGTGATCAATTTATTGAATCAGAATTTAACACAGGAGATGTATTCATAATTAAAGAAAGGCATGAGTTTTGCCCTATACAATATTGTAACATCCTTGATATCAAGACTGATGTATATAAGTTCTTGAGAATGTTGAAGTAAAAAAGTGTTTTTGTTTACATCCCATGAAGAATAAAACACAGTTACATATGCCAATGTTGAATAAACTGACAATTCAGGATATACATGACACTACTACACTTTTGTCTATATATCTAACTGTGAGGAAGATCCAGTGGCAAGATTACTGTCTCATCTGGAACTGTGTACTAACCGTAGTAAAGACAGTGGGCTTAAAATTGCGTCCAAGTGGACATCACAATTGGCCAGTGGCAATAATATTGACCTTTTCTATAAAGCCAATAACTTGAATCTAGATAATTGGAATGATATATCACAGGCTCAATACAGAAATCAATATGTGGATAATCTTACCAAGCCTGAGCGTCTAGCCTTACAATAACTACAGAATAACAAAGATCAGATTATTAGAGAGGCAGACAAAGGAGGTAACATGGTTGTTATGAATAAGGTAGATTGTGACAATGAGATTTATGCTCAACTCAGTGATGTGACACGTTACCTCAAACTAGACTCTAATCCAGTTATGACTCTAACAAAAAAAACTCAATGCTAAATTAAAGGAATGGCCTGGTTTAGGGTTACTTAATGATGATGAATACTATTATCTACTAATTGACCACTCTAGATTCATATGCTTGTATACTCTCCCCAAGATTCACAAGGATCGAAAGTTTCAACTTGGGAGACATATTATTATCGATATTGGGGGCCCGAATGAAAGATTGTCAGAATTTGTGGATTTTTTTCACAGCCCTTTGTGATTTGTCTTTCATCACATATTCGGGACACGAAACATATCTTGAATATATTGAGTGATGTTGTATGGGATCCTGGAATGATGTTAGTGAACATGGATGTGGTATTTTTATATACCAATTTCACACATGATAATGATTTCAATGCCTTGACACACTATCTTAACACAAGGTCCATGGAGCTTTTGGAACACACGCATATGTTACTTGCCATGACTAAATTGATCTTGGAAAATAATGTTCTGTTTAATGGGGAGTGGTACAGACATCTTTGCGGTGCTGCGATGAGCACCAGGTTTGCTCCATATTATAAAAAAAAAACAAGGGGGGGTGAAGAGATTCTGCTCATAGGAGCAACAGAGGTGGATACGTCCTCCTCAAGTCAATAGATGCAAAACATAGAGATCCACCCTCAGATAGATGTAAAAACCGTGTCCTCCCAGACTACGTGTGTTTCCTACAATGGTAGAGAAACACACAGTTTTTTGTTAAAATACCCCTCACACACCATGCTTCATCATAGGGGTCTTCCCGCCCCGCTGCGGGACGGGGCTTGCTGCAAACTACAACTACGTGGGAGCACAGTTTTCGTAGAAAGACTATGTGTCGTGTAGGAATGTGAGTGGAAGGGCCAGGAGTGAATGAGAGAGTGAAAATTAAAAAATACCTGGCTCGTTGGACTAAAAAACTTTAATATTCCTTTGAGCTGGTATTATTAAAAGTGGGGAAAAAAGGGTTCAGAGGTATATTGCCTTAATGAACAGTCCCTCCTATGTCTGTCAACATGTTTCGAAGCCCTCCCCTGGCTTCTTCTTCAGGACCAAGAGGATCCCTTCTACACTCACTATATAGCTAGGAGCGATATCTATATGATATCTAAAAAGTAGTGTATGTACATGTAGTATTTACTACGTGATGAGCATGCCAAATAACCATGCATAGTATACAATACCTAAATAGGTATACTACTTTGTGATCTGGAAGAAAAAACGACATAGTATTAAAAGGCATGACATAATCATCATCCATCATGATAGGTGGTGTCCTGTAAGGAAAGTGATACGTGATAATATACTCCTTATCCGTATTCTGTGTAACAAAAAAATGGTGATGTGTCCTGCTATTAAAAAGAAATCGACAATACAGAGACAAACACACATTGAACAAAAAACACACACTCTATATCAAAGGACTGCTGTTGGTGAGTCCAAAAAAGGAAGGTAAGTGTATCCTTTGAAACGAAAGGTATCATTAAATAGTAATATTTAAATATAGTGCCAAGAGAGAGGTATAATTAGTATTAGGGTTGCCAACCTACTTGAGTTTTAAGGAGAAAATGCCCCATGAGCCTTTAAACGGGTGGGAGGGGTGCCTATAGTCACACTCTGAAAATACAAAAATCGGAAAGACCGTTTTTTACGAGATCCTGTTGGTCCCGTCTTGATGCAACCTGCTGATGCTGATCGGCTATGCCGTACTTACTACTCCAAGGACACTGCCTCTCTGGGTCTAGCCTGCCCGCAGCTCCGTTGAACAAAGGAACTGCGTAGGGTGCGCCCTTAAGTGGTGAAACTAATTGAAGTTCCCGCCGTCAATTCAGGGTTCAATCGTTCGCACCTGTGGTGAAAAACCGGAAGTAGTTCCAACAATCTACTGCCTGAGGCGGGGCCTGTGCTCGAGTGTGAAGGCTAGTGTGCCAACCCCGCTCGTGCCATTGACAAAGACTTATGTTGCTCACCGTGAAAAAGCTGCCACACTGATATCCCAGCGTCTGCGCCTGTCACAAATTCCCCGGAAGTAGTTTCGTAAGAAATACTTCCTGTCGCGGGACTCCGCGATGTGAAAACAGGGGCTAGACTGCTAACCTCTTCGCTTGATGTAGAAAAAAGACATTTCTCAGTGACGACCCCTCGATCATGGGGAGTGATTTACAACATTCTCTGTTTTATTGCACAAGTCGGACCTATCAGTATCATTAGTGCAAAATGAGGGAAAGGGTAGAAAGTCCATAGTAATCCTTGTACCGATATATCATAAAACACATGGGATGTAAAAATCGGTCAGGAAGTGCTCAATGAGGCCATAATGTAAATAGTTCCCGAGTAGTTATAGAGATACAAGTAAAATTAGTAATCAGACCAGTGTACCTAAGGAGTTTACGTGTCCTGTATAATCAACAGAGTATGTGGCACCTTGGTCAAATGCATAAGGGAGGGGAAGGAAAATGATTCCTTTCTCCTACCCAATAGGCATTTCAGACTGAGTGGATCCATTGGGCCAGATTTTGTAGGTCAAGGGAAAATTGGGTCTTCTTTTTAGGGTAAATAGGCGAAATCTGTAGGGACATGAAGTCCCCTTTTGGTGTTCATCACATCGTTTTTAATGGGCACTATGCTCCAGTCGGTTATATGTTAATCGTTCCCATGCTGGTTTTTCGTGGTGGTATTAGGAAAACTGACTCCAGGGGATGTCGTCATTGAGACCCTCAATATGTGTCCCCAAACGGAACACCCACCGCTGTTCCTTTTCAAAAAGACCATTTTCGCCATTCAGTTGTTCAATTGCGGTCCACTTTAGATCCTCGACAGTATGTTGTGTCATCAGGTAGTGTGTTGACATCTTGGTTGTGCTCCTTCTGCAGCGAATGTTGCTCCTATGTTCCCCAATGTGAACCTTGACTGGTCTTGTTGTCATGCCTATGTACTCCAGGCCGCATGGGCAGGTGACCATATACACTACGTTTTTGCTGTTACAATTTGTGAAACTTCTCTGTTCCCATTCTGTACCATTCCTGAATTTTATGTGTCTACTCCTACTGGTTAGGTGGCACGTACTGCAGTTCCCACAAGGGTGGTGACCCTGCACTGGTGGGAGAAGTAGACCTTCAGGTCTATTAGGTAGTCCTGTTCGTGGTCTGGTGTGGACAAGCATGTCCTTCAAATTTCTTCCTCTCTTATGTGCGAACATAGGTTTCGGGAGATTGAGTTTACAGCAATTCAGGAGTCTCTAATGTTTGTTAACAATTTTCGATACCTGGTTCGAATGGGTGTTGAACGTGGTGACACAGATGGGCCTTTCTTCACGATCACCTGGTACCTTGTCCTCCATAATTTTCACTCTCTCATTCACTCCTGACCCTTCCACTCACATTCCTACACAACACATAGTCTTTCTACCAAAACTGTGCTTCCACGTAGTCGTAGGTTGCAGCACGCCCCATCCCGCAGCGGGGCGGGAAGACCCCTATGATGAAGCATGACACCAAGGGCCCTTTTGGTGTGTGAGGGGTATTTTAACAAAAAACAGTGGGTTTTTGCTCCGTATTATTCCAACTTATTTATAGGTAGGTTTGAGGCAGAGTGGATCTGTGGACCGGGCGGCGCTAATTGAAGTAATTACATTCATTACTAGGGAAGATTCATAGATGACTGCCTGATGAGCTGGATGGGGATGTAACAATCTTGAGACAATCTTTTTGTATACTTGAATTCCAAAACTATGAATATGTCCTTTACTTTTGAATACAGTTGCGATCAAATTGTACTTTTAGAAGTGGAATTACATATTCAAGAGAGTCGACTATGTAGTCAAATGTACAGGAAAACAAAATAGTGTAATGCTCTACTTTATGGTGCCAGCTCAAACCCTAAGACTCAAATTAATGCCATTCCATATGGGGAGATGGTTAGAGCTTGGTGTAACTGTAGCAAGGAAAAGGAATTCATTGAAACATTACATGATATTAAATGCAGATTCCTAAGGAGGGGCTATGACAAAGATGTGGTTATAACAGCTAGCAAAAAAGCATGTCAGCTCAAAAGTACTTCCACAGTAATCAATAAGAAATGGGATACAAGATGTAAAAAAGAAATAGTGAGGTTTTTTACTGGCTATAACCTGGAATCTGAGTGTTAGAGTATATAAATGATTATATGTGAGAGTGAGTGATTGTGAGAGTGGCTGTTTGGATGAGTGTGTACTGTGTGAGTGATTGTATAAGAGAGTAAGTTTGTGTTAGTATCTGTATAAATAAGTGAGGTGGTGTATGTATAACTGTGTAGGTGAGTAAATGGGAGTGTGATTGATTCTTTGCATGACTGACTAGGTGTGTGAGTAACTCTATGGGTGAGTGGCGGTGTGTGAGTGTCTGTATAGGTCTATGAGTGCATATGATAGTGCTGTATTGATGAGTGACTGCATGTATGAGTGACTGTATGGGTGAATGAGTAGATATGTGTGTAGACCTAGGAATCAGTGAGTGGGTATTTAGTAACTGGTATTGGTGTGTCTTTGGTTTCGAAAATGGTAGTCTGTATTTTAGAGTGGGTGTATCAAAGGTTATATTAGGGTGTGAGGAGGTGCATCAGATTATCACGTGGATGATGTCATCAGTGATGTCATTTGAGATGTCATCAGTGATGTCATCAGTGATGTCACTGACCATGTCATGAGTGATGTAATATGTGACGTCATCAGCAGTGCATTGCAGGGGCGCGAGTTATAGTTAGCTCAACTAACTATAATGGCCGAACTACTCTGGTTTTGTACGAGTGAAATGTCCAACTAACTATAACGTCCCTGAAACCTGTGGTTTTACAGTGAATTTCTAAGGTTTTTAAATGCTAATTTCTAACTATAACGTCCCTGAAACCTATGGTTTTTCAGTGAATTTCTAAGGTTTTTAAAATGCTAATTTCTAACTATAAAGTCCCTGAAACCTATGGTTTTTTCAGTGAATTTCAAGGTTTTTAAATGCTAATTTCTTACTATGCCTACATAGGTAGGACATCTGCAGAAAGAGGAAGAAAGGCGCAAAAAGAAGCAAGAGAAATGCAGAAAGAGGCAACAGAAGTCCAGAAAGAGGAAGAAAGGTGCAGAAAGGTGCAGAAAGAAACAAGAGATGTGCAAAAAGAACCAACAGAGGTGCAGAAAGAGGCCTTGTTGCAAAGTCATCCTGTGTCCTGGGCACCCCCCAACTTTTTGCTGACTGGTACTGGTGGTAACTAACTCTGACTGACCCTGGGCTCTGCCTAACCAGGCCCGGAGCCAGTGCTATGCTGAAAGACAATTAGAATATAGTGAAAGCACTTACATACACCAGGGTACACTATGGGTTGGGGTACCCCTGTGATTTGCATGACCTCCCCTGTAAGGCCCTAGTACATAATAGTGCAGGGGGATTAAAACTACCTCTAAGTCCCTAGCATATAATAGGGCATGGCAGTTTAGAGGCCAGCAGCCCTTTTATGCACTTGCATGTGTGCACTGCTGAGCCTGAGGTTAGTTTAAAAGAAGCCCTGTGTGTGTGCAGAAAGAGGCAAGAGAGGTGCAGAAAGGAGCAAGAGAGGTGTAGAAAGAAGCAAGAGAGGTGTAGAAAGAAACAAGAGAGGTGCAGAAAGAAGCAAGAGCAGTGCAGAAAGAACCAACAGAGGTGCAGAAAAAGACAAGAGGGGCACAGAAAGAGGCAAGAAAACTGCAGAAAGAAGCAAAAGAGGTGCAGAAAGAGGCAAGAGAACTCATACAGAGGCAAGAGAGGTGCAGAAAGAGGCAGGAGAGGTGCACAAAGAGGCAAAAAAGGTACAGAAAGAGGCAAGAGGGCTGCAGAAAGAAGCAAGAGAAGTGCAGAAAGAAGCAACAGAGATGCTGAAAGAGGCAAGAGAGGTGCAGAAAGAGGCAAGAGAAGTGCAGAAAGAAGCAACAGAGGTGCTGAAAGAGGCAAGAGAGGTGCAGAAACAGACAAGAAAGGTGCAGAAAGAGGGAACAGGGGTGCAGAAAGAGGTAAAAGGGATACAGAAATTTGCAAGAGAGGTGCAGAAAGAAGCAAGAGCAGTGCAGAAAGAAGCAAGAGAAGTGCAGAAAGAAGCAAGAGAGGTGGAGGAAGACTAAACCTGAGGTTACTACTCCACAACACAGACTACCATACCACATAATTACTCTCCATAACACATAATCTCACTCTACATAATTCCTCTACACTAAATACCACATACTTTCTATCCACATCAAAGTCAAAATCTATTCACATAATTTCACTGCACATAATACCACATAATTCCACTACACACAACCTACATCCACTCCACTCCAAGAAACATTAGTAAAACACTTTTACATTTACAACGCCTATAGCTCTAACTCTCACAAATGTGAAACCTATTACATTGCAAATGCTTCTTTAACTAGTAGTTGCGTTTGCAGAGAGGTGGAGAAAGGGGGCTGGGCCTCTGACCAGCGCTCAGGAATTCTGCTGCGTAGGACTTACAGGAGGTGCCAGGAGGGCTTCTTGGCCCCCAAAGTCCCTCAGGAGCAAAGTGGACTTCATCCCCCAACCTGTAGGGTGCCAGGAGGCGCGTTTGCAGAGCAGAGGAGAAAGGGGGGCGTGGCCTCCGAAGACATCTTACCAATACTACTGTGTGAGACTTACTGGAGGTACCTACCCCTCCTATTACCTCCAGTAAGTCCCACACAACAGCATTGCTAAGTTCTCATTGCAGGCCACGCCCCCTTTCCCCACCACTCTGCAAACGCGCTCCCTGGCACGCTCTTGGATGGCGATTAAAGTCCACTTTACTGCTGGGGGTCCGTAGGGGTCAAATAGCCTACCTGATATTTCCAGTATGCCCCAGATAGTGGGATAGCTGACAGGTGGACACAGGCCATGCCCCCTTTCTCCACCAGTCTGCAAACACGCCTCCTGGCGCGTTCTGGGTTGGGGGATTAAGTCCCCTTGCCTCCCGAGGGTCCCTGGGGGCCAACTAGCCCACCAGGTACCTCCAGTAAGCCCCACACAGCTGGATTGCTGAGAGTGGTCCGAGGCCATGCCCCCTTTTTACACCACTCTGCAAACGCGCCTCCTGGCGCACTGCTGCCCGGGGGATGAAGTCCACTTTAGTCCTGAGGTTATTTTTTTCAGCCGAATTTGCGCACCCTGCGCGAATTCGGCTGATTTTTAAAAAAAAAAATGCTTTTTTTGGCCTGGGGGTCCTTGTGGGACCCCGTGAGCAGGCCTAGGGGGTCAGGGTGTTTCTACTCCTTTTCTTGTTTTTTATCTTTGTTTTACTGTTTGCTTGTGACTCTGTTTTACCGAGTCACAAGATGGCTGCCAACACTTCCTGGTTTGGAGTGTTGGCAGCCAATCAGAATGAAGCTCGTGCTCGGGAGGGTTCGCGAATCCTTCTCGGTGCTCAGATATATACATTTTTAATTTTTGTATTTCTTAGCAAATAATGAACGGATTTACACCACTTAAAAAAAAGTGCGCTTTCTGAACCAAGAGCTACCTTTTTGCCAAATTTGGTGTAATTCCGTTCAGCAGTTCGGGCTGTAGCCTGTTCCAAAATTCCTATGGAAATTAACATGGAGAAAATGCATTTTGGGACCCCCCTTTTTTCTCGGCTCCCTCTTGACAAATCACCCCGAAACATTCAAGACAGGAGCTGACCTGAGTGAACCATAAGTTTTGAAAATTTTGCGAAGATTCGTCAAACGGCGCCAAAGATATTGGCAAAAGAAAAAACGCTTTTGAATAGAAACAAGGTCCTAACTATAACTACCTACTGGTGACCGCCAGTAGGTAATATGTATATATATTCAAAGAAAGAGTTGCCCCTCGCGTGGAACAGCACTCGCAGGTAGGTAATGCACAGACGCAGGAGCAACTGCCGCCGACACGCTCCTCTGCAGATTTTCAAAGTCCGACGCGTTTCATCATGGACCATCCTATGTGCAAACACAGGAAACGGAAAGCACCAGTCAATTCCCTCCATTTATTTAAATTTTTCACAAATACGCTCAGGTGAGCGATACATTGCATGCTGGGACTGGTGGTTTGTTAGTCACCCATGTGGGTCGCTCCTGTAAGCACATGTTAATAAAGTTTTTCAAGGCTGCCAAATGTCCTGCAACATCGCTCCTGCCATAAACATGCACCTCCTGCTCCGCATGTAAAGCCCCAATAAGCAATAGTGGACCTTCTCGTGCCTCGCAGTGGTGCAGTCCCCGTGGCCTGGGCCGGCCCCTCGCATGGAACAGCACTCGCAGGTAGGTAATGCACAGACGCAGGCGCAACTGCCGCCGACACGCTTCTCTGCAGATTTTCAAAGTCCGACACATTTCGGGCTGACGCTCTTCATCATGGATCATCCTACGTGCAAACACAGGAAACAGAAAGCACCAGTCAATTCCCTCCATTTATTCAATTTTTTCACAAATATGCTCAGGTGAGCGATACATTGCATGCTGGGACTGGTGGTTTGTTAGTCACCCATGTGGGTCGCTCCTGTAAGCACATGTTAATAACGTTTTTCAAGGCTGCCAAATGTCCTGCAACATCGCTCCTGCCATAAACATGCACCTCCTGCTCCGCATGTAAAGCCCCAATAAGCAATGGCGGACCTGCTCGGGTCTTGCAGTGGTGCAGTCCTGTGGCCTGGGCTGGCCACCATACATTCAAAGAAAGAGTTGCTCCTCGCGTGGAACAGCACTCGCAGGTAGGTAATTCACAGACGCAGGAGCAACTGCCGCTGACACACTCCTCTGCAGATTTTCAAAGTCCGACGCGTTTCTGTGACTTTGGGCAGTTTGTTGCCATTGGTTCACTATGCTGGAAAAACCAGGTAGTCAAGCTAAACAAAAGCTTTTCATAATTGTGGGGCAGAGCTATAATGACTAGGTCATCGTATCGCAATGAAGGGGTGGAATAATGGTGAATGAAGGACATATGGTCTTGGTTGGCAAATGCACAATGGGACCCCATATTTTCCTGACATGCTGCACTGTCATGGAAACTTCTGGTATATAAATTAATTATAGCACAAAACTAGGGGAGGGGGTCCAACATGACTTTGTCCACTCTCTCGCTTTAGCTGTTTGAACATGAGTAAGAAAAAGAAACCCTTCTTGACAAACATTGGTGGAGAATAATAATACTAGCTTACTTCGGCCTGCAAACTTCACAGTAGAGTACCAAAAATCTGTTCTCTTAGTCTCACAGTATTACAAGATATATAAGGGGAGAGCGAAAACTTGGTAACAAAGCAGAAAAAAGCTATAGACTAGTACCGACAGGAGGAAGTCAGCTGCAGAAACATAAACAATAGAAACATAGGCTAATGCAGGGATAACAAGAATTTAACAAACATTAGATAGAGGATTTGGAATAAAAGTAAACAGTATAAAAAAATAAAGTAGTGGGGAGAGGTAAAATGTAAGGAAATGAATAATGGCAGGAATTACTGGGGCCAGCAGAACAATCGGCGGCAGCGCTGGTGGTGGTGGTTCTACACGCCGCAGCACTGGTGGTGGCAGCCCATTCTTCACCCGCTTTGAATGATGCTCTCTTGCCCTTGGGTGCTGAAGTAAGAAATAAAGAAGATAAAATAGGAGAATAGTGGTATAGTTAATCTCCCCAAAAATATTTTGACAGGCAAACGCAGTAGCATTGTACTTTTCTAAATCAGTACTAGTAGTATTAAGTTGACCTATTCCTGTTTTCTTAAACCTAAGACCTCTCCCTTATTTCCTAAAGCTAAACTGCATTTTGAACTACTAATGTGTTGCAATGAATGATGTTTGCTTCTCAACCCCCTTTGATGGGCCAACTCAGTCTCCCTTTTCAATGTGTAGACACATATTACACATCATTGGGAGATTGGGACTGCTTGAGCTACATAAGGAAAGGCACAGGGAACGCTAACTCCCTGATATTACTACCACTATCTTAGTGACAGGAAAGAGGAGTTTGCATGACTTCTTAATTAGCCCAAGTGAGCACTGCCGAGTATGATTAGCTAGAGCCTAGCACCTGTCTAGCTCAAGCTGGATCACATAATATTAGTAAAAAAAAATAATAATAATTACTCACTGAGCCCCACAACCTTGACACCCAGCAGGTCAAGCAGGTCCTGTTCCCGGTCAATTTTATCCTCACAGCAGTGCACTGCACCCCACTATGCCAGGCCACTCTCCCCCACAGAAGCTGATGATCACTTTGAACGTACCCTTCCCAGGCCTGCCCCCTGCTGCCTGCATGGAAAACAAGTGCGGCCACCTCCACCTCAGAAAAAATACGGTTGGGCTGCACCCTTTGGCGATGCTCGCGACCACAAGGTGTATGGCTTCTAGAAGCCGCACTGGCACTGCTGCTTGCTCCCCGGTGCTCTGACATGGCGCTGGGGTGGAAAAGAAACCTAAAAGAGGAGGAACTGAAGCAGAAAGGAAGAACTAAAGGAAATAGAAAGGGAAAACAAAAAATATACCAAAAGTCACAGAAAAATAAAAAAAAGACAAAAAACATAAAATACACAAATGCAAGGGCACACACTGATCAAAAAAAGGTAAACGAGGGATGGATGAGTGGGATATGGGGAGTATTGAAAAGGATTAAAAAATCAGGCCCATGCACCATGCAGAGAACAGTAAGAATGTAAAACAAAATGGCAGCGTCCTTGCGCACCAAATGATGCCATTCGCACTGATTTTTCAGCGTGGAAGCATGCATCGCACTACTGGCATGTAAAAAAGCAGTGCAAACAGGCGGATGAGCACTTCTGCCCACTTTCAGAGTCCATGGACTCTCGCAGAGTTTATTTGGCACTCTGCAGAATTTCGCGGAGCAAAACTCTGCGAGTTACGCCCAGGCCTAGTGATAACTCATCAAATCAATCCCGTGGCTTTTTGGTTGAAGTTTTCCCATTCTTGGAAGATTCATTATTTTTCTTCACCCATCTCAGCCATTGATAAGGACCATTTATAAACCTCGACTAGTTATGGTACAAGGGCAAAGTTAATATAGTGTTCAGGAAATGTGTGATTCTCAGATGTTTCAACATCATCTTCAGTTTCTAATTCACTGGAAAAACTATCCTGCAAGTGACTGTTCTTGGGAAGATACTTGTCAGTTCACTCTTCTTCATCAGTTTGTTGATTTTTTCCAATGCACCCTGATAAGCCCAGAGCTCCAGGAGGGGGGCATAATGTTACATGTGTGTCAAATGTCATGTCAAGGTCTTTCCATGATTTGCATTCATTCAGGATACAAGGCAGTGCTCCTCTTGCTGCTGCTCTTCATGTTCTTGGAAAATTGTACTTAGTGAATACTGTGCGTTTGCACAGCCAAGACTGCTCTGGCGTTTCTGCACTCACAGTCATACATAGTGGTGTTCCTTAAGCCTCCTGGGGTGCCAGGCATGCAAGACAGCTGTGGGTTCCTTAAATCATTGTGGAATAACGGATGTTGAACTTGGACTACTTCAATCCACAAATGATGCCATTACTTTCTATAAAAGGGGTGTAGACAAGCGGTATATCCATCCCTTCATAAGATGGTGGCATGCTATAGAACATTATTTCAGTTTGCAAATCTAAGATGGAATTTGAGTCTTTTTCTGTGATGTCTGTTTATGTTTAATCATATATAGGGACACCGTCAGAAAGGAAGATGAGCCATATTTTGTGCTGCATTCTTTGACCCCCTTACTATGGTTTTTGCCCAAATTTTTGGTTTCACCACGCTGATCTTCTTTGGTATTTCTTCCCCTGGATTCTTGCTTGCCTCTTTTCACCTTACTCATGTCAGCAGGCGTTTGGTGCTGTGCTGATTTCTTCCTTTCTAACCTTTATCTTCATTTAAGTGCTATAAGAGTGCCAAATAGGTTTTTCCCTATTATGGGGTTACCTCCTTGCTGGGACCCTCAATGGAGACCACTTGGTACCTTTCACATATACTGTTCTCTGCAGGGTAGCACCATGCCTACTGGGAGGTGTCACCCTTAACCTGGGCAATGAAGAAGGTAATTCAACTTTGTTCTGCGTCTATTCCTTGACATTTGAGTCCAACCATGCAAATGTCCAAAATGTACCTCAAAAGGAGGAAAACATGATGTTTGCAGAAAATATAGTAAAAATGGCAGTAAAATAAAAAATAGGACATTATTAATCTTGAGCATTGGCGAGAGAATTTAGATCCCCTCATACAATGAATGGTAAAAAAATTCTTACCATCAGCAGACATTTAACGAAAAGGTAACTGTGAGGCAGTGTCATGTGTCCAGGTTCACTACTGGAAAGAATGTTTTGAAAAATGAGTCACTATGCTCAGAGAATGCAAAATGAAATGAAACTCTAGCTTATACCATTAAGGTGAGGGAACAGGACATCATCCTAGTATTCTTTATTTGTCTATTGTTTCAGCTATCAGCCTTACAATAATTTAAAACTGCGATTCAAAAACACTGGTCGTACAAAACTTACATCAAGGAAGAAAAAAAAACATGTGCAGGGCAATCCACTAAACATCCAAGTAACATTTAGGCACTACATTCCATTCCAGCAAAACATCGGTCAGCAAATTCTTCAGATATATAAAAGTGCAAGTGCAGTGAAACATTAAAAAGTAGAGAATTGGATCGGAGGCTTACTGCCTGGGAAACATTAAGGAGTTGTATTCCATTCTGATATATACAACCAACCAACTCATCAAGTTTGTAAAAGTGCAAGGGAGTATTGGGGAACTGTGCAATTTGAGCAAGATCTAGCAGCACAATATGTCATGGAATATACACAAATCCCCAAAGGTTATCTGGTTAAGCTGATACCTAATGTATTAGGCAGCTGTCTCAGGTGAGGCCCATAGAAACGACGTTACAGAATTGATCACATACACGTCATCTGATTTAATGCAAAGCACCATTGCTGATTTAACAAATCTAACCCCATAGGGACTTATTTATGAGAAGTGTTGCATCGCTGCGACAAAGCAGCGATGCAACACTTCTAAGTGCGCCCTCCTTGCGACACCATTGATGCGTCATATTTACTGTATGACGCATCATGTCGCAAGGAATGACAGATACGTCAGTATTACTGACGTATCTGTTGGCGCAAAACTGACGCATTGCTGGAGTTGTGTAGGAAGCGTGATGCAACTCCAGAAATGAAGGGGGAAGGGCCATGATTATAGCACTGCGTCACCCTTATGCCTGCTATGATGCAGGCGTAAGGATTTGACACAGTGGATTCCAAGAAGTGGCACACTGAAATCTTATAGATTTCAATGCGCCACTTTTACAAGGCTTTGATGCGGGGGAACGCCCACCCTGGATACATTATACCTGACGCAGGTATAATGTAGTGCAGAGCTTTACGAAGTGACGCAACTGCCTAGATGCGTCACCTTGTAAATATGGAGCAACATGGCGCATTATTTATGCAAAAAGTGACGCAACTGTGGTGTAAATATGGCACAAGGGCTCATAAATAAGCCCCATAGTGTTTAAAAAGGGGGAGGAGCCATCGTCACCGGGCAGAATTGTTTTCATTACAGAGCAGAATAAAATGGGTTAAGTTGTCAATTCCTCCAAAGCTACAATCACAGTGGCCAAATCTAGCGGCAAGCATATGGATTCGAGTGAGATAGTCCCTGGTCGGCAATATACCCAGATGGTATCTTATGTACAGTGTTCACTTCAATTTGGGATACAACACATCCAGATATTCAGAGGAAGGGGGGCATAGGCATTGCTGAAATAACACCATCGCTGTCAGTCATCCATTCAAGGATTGTATGACCTGCACATATCCAGTGAGATAAATAAGGTTGATACATCAGACCAAAATGGGGATACCTGTAAGTATGCATGCCAGAAATGTGAGCTGTGAAGTAGGGACATTGGAAGGCCAATGCTAATGATGTAGTCAAACCAAATGGATGATATCAACTCAGAGTCCAATAACATGACCTAATATATTATAGTAACAAAGCCTCGGCAATTACTAAGAAATAAGAAATGCTACAAAATTGAGGTAGCATTTGTCTACAAAAACAAATACTACCAGTCAGGAAGCTTAAATATGTACAAGGGACCCAAGGAGAGATACACTATGACATTATAAATAAACACTGGGTCCAAGGTGTTAAATATTATGGAAAACAAGTGTGCAAGAAAACACACTAGACCAAAATGTAACTAAGTTAAATGGAGACATATCAATTATACATATCATCATAGATAACATAGCCAACACTGTTTTAGCAGTGAACTCAATCAGGCATTCAATACCATGGATCATAAAGTTTGTTATTTGCCCTACGGTATCAAATTATACAATATAATGCAGTAGCGGCCGACACGGATCAGGAGTGGCGGGGCGGGCCAAAGGGGTCGGGAGGATCGGGAGATGTAAAACAAAATGAAAAAATTAAAAGAACTTTCCTGCTTGCTGCTCTTCCGCTCTCTCCTGCGTCATCTCAGCCGGCCAAACAGTCATGTGCACTTAGGAGTGGGCAAACCACTCCTCACCTGCTCTAAACCACTCCTCCCCTGCTCTGAGAGTAGATCAGCCCGCCCGCCCCGCAAAGCTGCGTAGCAGGAACAAATACAATGATAATAACATTGCATTATTATCATTGTATTTGTTCTTTCTTTCACTGCTTTGCAGCAGTGGGACGACGCAAATCTCCGCCTTAGCGGAGGAGCCACCACTGATATAATGAGTCCTGACAATCCAGCCTCAATAAAGCACAAATCAAAAGAGGCTTTAATTCATGACAACATACACAGATTTTAGGCTTTAGATCCATTTGCATTCACACAAGTTAAAGCCTGCCACCTCTTGACTGGAGAGGTATTATTAAATCCACAAATATATTTTTTCTGTACTCTGGACCCTATTTAGTGAATCACAGGGACATCAGATTGTGTAAATCATTAGGTGAATTGTAGGTAGCATCTTGTCTTAGCATTATTTTGAGGTCCCTGTGGTCCAAGGTTTTTTTGTTTCTGGTTAAAGCATATGTACTGTATTCTTGCACTTAAATTGACCTGCTGTAGATGAAGGATCCCCGTGATGCTAGAAAGGATGTCTTTTATGGTGGTGTATACTTTCCTAGGTTGTGATCTTTGAAGTTTTTAAACACAACTATGTTTTTAGGGAATTATCAATTTCCATCAATATTTTCCAATGTTTATTAACAACTTTCTTAACCAGGTTCATTGCTGGGTTAAATGTAGTCACAGAAATAAGTCTGTCTTGAGGTGTCTTTGTTTCCTTTGGTTCTAACAACTCCAAATGAAAGTAACACAATGCTATTTTTCTTTCTTTTTGACCAGTTGTCAATTATAGCATCTATCTATTAGCTTCCTAAGAGGGTTATGTCATTTTAAAAATCAATCTTTTTTCAATCTCAAGTTTCTCTGCAGTCTTAATAAGAGGGTAGATTGTCTAGCAAATTACGAGGGCAATGTATAGATTAGAAGGGAACTTCCTTTGGTGAAGAGTCTTCTAGAGAGAGCCCACATTTGGTCATGAGATTAAGAAAACTGATGGATTGACTGTCAAAAACCTGCGTAAAATTAGTTTTTTAGACACAAACTGCTGAACCGTGCAAGAACTATATTTCAAATGAAAAAATGACATCAGTATCCCTACACGAATATTCCTGTCATTAAAGGGATAGGTGGCAGGTTTATTTAATTTTTTCCAACATTATCTATGAAGAAATTCACCATATTTGACGTAGAGCTGACACCCATTGTCATACCTTTTATTTGATAATAATAACTGGTAAAAAGGTTTTTGGGCAATTCAGTCTCAGACAACTGGATAACGAATAAGAGGGGTGCTTGAGATGGGTATCTAATACTTCTGTAGTACTTGTTCAATGACTCAACTTGCAGGATATTCATTCATAAATGCTTGGTATCCATTTTGATCAATATTTAAATCTGGTCATCAGTGGGAATCTCTTATTGGAGATTGGTGCTCTTTCGTACAAAGGCAGTAGTGATGCAAATGGTTTTTAAATGTGTGATTATACTGGCAATGGGACTCCATGATTGGTCAACAGCATAAAACAAATCTTTTGGTAATGTATTGATCACTGGGATCAAGTGATATGTTACAAAAAACTATGGAACTCAGCACCAGAAATGACAGAATTAAATTTACCCATACTATGAGCAAAACTGGCGTGGCATTTTTGGATGTATGGATTGAGAAAAACAGAAATGAGTTGAATACCAGTGTGTATACCAAGCCCACGGACAGAAATAATCCCCTACACTTTCAGAGTTTTCATCCTCCACAATTACGTGAGAATTTACTATATTTACAGATGCTGAGAGTCAAAAGAATTTCATCTCAGAAAGACATGTGCGACTTGGGCATAACACGAATCAGACAAAGATATTTACACCATGGGTATACCATGATGACTATGGAGAGAGCAGAAGAACGGATTGGGCAGAAAGAACGTCAAGAATTATTAACCTAAAAAATTGAAACCCAAGAAGAATCAAATGGTGTTTGTGTCTACATTTTCCACCAAATCGAAGAGCATCAAGAAAGTAATTCTGAAACTGTGGGAACTTCTACAAACAGAGCCAGAATTCAACTACATATTTAACCATCAACCAATATTCGCATACACAAGAACCAAAAATATTAAAGAATTGTTATCATTAAGTGATAAAACTCATCATGTAAATTTGGAAGGCATGGGAAAATGTCAAAATTGTGTGCATTGCAACAATGTGATTGTAGGTAACTATATCACACATTCCAGAACTGGTTAAACAGTGATTCTTAAACATTCAGCTGATTGTAACACCATGAATGTTATTTATTGCATCAAATGTCCTTGTTGCTTCTTTATATTGGCAAAGGATAACTAAGCATAAAAGTACTATCAGGAATAAGAACAAAAATTCGAACTTAGTGGTACACTGGCTTGAACAATGCCATACCATAGCTCAACTATGATTCTTGTACTAGAAATTGTGCCACATGGAGCAGAAGTAGATCCTAATCAAATATTGTTACAGAGAGAGATCTACTGGATCAAGAAATTCAATACAATGACCCCAATGGATTTAAAAGATAAGTTAGACATGAGTTGCTTTCTCTAAACACACACATACAGTGATGCATGAGAGGCTGGTCATTGTTCAAACATATGGCATGTATCTATATTGTGAGATTACAGAGATGAGCTCTGAAACATGTGATAAGTGTCTATAAATTTGTATGTGCAAAAAGCAATGTGAATATGTATGAGAATAACTGTTCATACCATTGGAATACTGTTGACACACGTACAGACCAGGTTCATTATTTACATATCAGATAATGTGCATTTAGTTCACATTATTAGGGTGCCAAAAGGGCGAAAGTATTTGAAGATTGGAGCTTAACCATACTGGTCACGAGTTATGAGGCGGCGATATGTTGTTTTTGATGTGGACATTGGTTAAGTTAACAGGTCGGTGATGGAAGTCATGTTCGTGTACCATTTGAAGATGCCCGCCACATTTGTTTAGCATACAAGGTTATGCGGTGAGTCCATCATCGCTCTTGATTGTTTTTGCATGCCGAATTGACGATATGTTTATTAGGCAGCCGCTTGGTAGTTGAACGGCAGATGACAGGGCTAAAGCATTGAACGAGGGACGGTTACAACCAATAACAGTTCTTCAGGTATGAAGAAAAGGGCATTGTGGACATAGATGCGACGAGGCATAGCTTGGAGAGATATTGCTATAACGAGATCTGTTCCTCATAGAGTGGTGACTGAGTTGTAGTCGAGTAGGGACGTTTTTCATCGTGTTAACAGAAGTCAGTTTGGAGCTGCTTTGTTCAAACATTGGAAGGTAGGCAAGACTATCAATCATACACAGATATTGTTTATAGTGTGAAGTTAAGACTTAGAAATGGCAATGTCATTGCAGGATTCTAGCTGGATGACCCCACTTTTGGCGTGAGTACTGTGCAGTATCTAAGTGCATGTTGTGATATCACGCACTGGCAACAACAAGTTGACTGAGTTCACATGATTATGGCTGTATAACTGGAGTTCACTTATGTGTACATTTCGCATGAAGCACATAGTCATGCATAGGACGGTGGTGACATTATGCACAACTTGTTGGTTTAATCAACGTTGGTGGAGTTGGTGTTTTATTTTGCATCTTCCTTGGAGACGTCGTGAACAGAGGTTGGTTGGAGCTTGAAGTTGTTCTAGGTTTATTTATTTTTTGTATCTTTGGTTTATTTAGTGGCCCTGAAGAAGGGATGTTTGGTCCCGAAATGCATAGGGCAGGCAGCACAAGAAACTAAGTGGACATCACAGATGAAGAATAGGAAATGAAAAAATATAAAGTGATTATATCCATGTCATAGCACAAGTTTATGTCATAGCACAATGTGAGGTTTTGTATATGTGTGAAATTTGTTTGTTTCTGAATACAAAAGAAATCTGAAGGTGATGCAACAACCTAAGAAATACATAATTGTGGTTTAAAATAAATCGTGACATATATTGTCAGTATTTGTTTGATGGATGTATACAAATTGTGTATGTTAAGCACACTCGCAGTGCACACATGGTATTTCAGGTAAACTCTGACCTGAATTTTTGCCCTTGATGAAGCAGGCTAGACCACCATGGCCTAGTCTTAAGGAAGACTTGCATCACAAAAATGATTATTGAATTTTGCACAATTTTTGGATGAATGGTTTTCCTTTTATTGTCTGAAAGGAACAATATCTGCAAAATATTTTAATATCTTTGGCTCCTTAATTGGAAGCAACAACTAAATACACTTTGCTTCATCTTTGAATCTCTTAATTATTTGAAAGGTTTTTCATCTGTATGAGCATCAGATTTAAAGATTGTGTTTGCTTTTCATGATTGATTGCCCTATGATAGTAATAATGAAACAACTAATTAGGGTCAAGGGTCATTGGTAAATACGTCACAGACTTTTGAACACAATCATGGTTTTGAACAGGCACTGAGAGAGCGCAGCCCTCTCTCTCACTGCAATTTGGTATATTTTCTTTTAAATAAACTTGCATCCCTAGTGCCGGGGAGCGACACTTTTTCTCTTTCAACTCTAGGAATGCTTTTGTGCAATTGTTGTCCAATGGAAGCGAATCAGACACATCCTTGTGTGACAGCCTCAGTAAAGGCTTAGCCACTAGGGAAAGGTTTGGTATCCACTGTCTACAGCAGCCAACCATTTCCAAAGACATCCTGACTTCTTTCTTAATTTGAGGTGGATCATCTTGTGAATTGCTTCCACTCTCTCTGGACACCTTTCTAGCTCCTTTTCCAATTATGTGTCCCAGATATTCATCTTCTTTTTGACATTACTCCTGACTATTCTCATGCAATGGCACTATGACATTAGTTTGATAAAAATCATTAACAGTAAGCCATTCTTCAGCACATGAAATGTGAGAAAATATGTGGGCTGGATTCGGTACCATAGGACAACATGGAACAGTTATGCTGCTAGTCTCCTGCACTATTCTGTTCTTTTCATTTAGTTTCTGTAAACCTGTGATCAGAAAGTTACATAAACTTCCAATCAATTCCATCAAAAATCCTTTACTCAGTTTATCTCCAATTATTGGTAAAAATTTCTGCAACTGATGGTGTTCTCAAATACATGTCATCTGGTTTTAATTTGACTAAGACTTGTTCTGCACATTTTATTATTCTGACATCTTTCTCTGTGAACTCCCTTACTTCTGTGTTTATTATTTCTTTCAAATCAGAGGGTAATTTTTCAACTGCTATTTCTGAAAACAATCCTACAACTGTCTCCTGTTGGGCCATTTTAAACTGTACATCCTCATCAGGAATCTGATATTTAAGATCATCTGGTGTACAGTAATCTGTGCTGTTTGATTTGCAAAACAAATATGTTCCTGTCAGGCCTGAGTCAAAAACAACAAATTGGTAACTTTCTCAAATGGGCCTATTTTTGCTGCAACCTTCTCTAAAACTGGGTTTGTAATTTCTCTGTTTAAAACTCCTACAACTAAGTCTGGACCTTCCACTATTTTCACAATGGACTTAGTAATTTCAGAATTGTTAGTGCTAAAACTCTCATTTTCAAATACAGCAACCTGTTGAAACGCTTTCTGATTTTGTTTCTGAAAAGAATTCACATTTGCTCTGGACAACTGATTGAAATTAATTTTAACATTTTCCATATTTTGAGGAGGCATCTGAGCTTGAAAAACTCCTGTCATTGGTACCTGTTTCTGAATTGGTATTTGCTGAGCTGGCACATTTTGCACCTGCATTTCTCTCTATCTTTGTGCATTTCCATTTACTGCGTCAGGTTTAAATTTACATTTCTTCTTCCAATGCTCAAATCTGTTACAAAGATGGCAAAAGGACACTTTTTCGAACACTGCGACATTCATACCTGAATTTGCACAAACCAAAACACCTTTACTTCTATCCTGTGAAACACCAAATCTTCCTTGAGCACCTTTTATTTCTGCTTGTGAAATAACACCTTGTAACTCACATTCATTCTCTGCAAACAACTGATTCTGAAAACTTTTCTGAGCAAACTCCCTCTGTACCATCATATGTTTTTCCTCAAACTCTTTCTGCTTCATTCCTTGTCCAGCACTATAGTACCCTTCATCCTTCAGATTCACATCTATCAGCTTTCTTTGCAAACCAACCAATATTTGCTGTACGTGCACACTGATCTGATCAAAGAACATTAATCCAATAACCAACTGAGTCACAAAGAATCTCATGCCACTGGCATCAGGACATTCTCTCCCACTGTGTTGCGGAAACACTAGACACACACTTTCACAAAACTCATGAACCAATTCTTTTAGCTCTTGTGTGGTTCTTTTAATCTGTACCCAATTATCATCTTTTGCTGTCACTCTACCCTTCAGAAAAGTAAACACTGCTTCATTTTTCTCCTTAACAACAGAAAATGGTGGTGCATTCATGCCAACATTTTTCAATGTCTCCTCATCTGGCCCTTGCACAACAACTTGGGATTCAAACCACAATTCAGTCTGTATGGCAGTGTCAAAGAACATTTTCAAATTAATACACAACTCTTTTAAAATTTCAACAAATCCATCAACTTGTGGGTACCACAGCATAGGCTTGTCTCTCAATTTTGGGAATGTGTTCAGAAATGCTGCAAGTTCACTTTTGTTCCGTGGCACATGAACATGAACTTCTCCCACCATTTCTCTCAATGAGTAAACAAAAGCTTCTCCCTCATCCTGTTTATTATTTTCCTCAACAAGGTCTGGTGGTTTCTTTTTCTTAGCCAGTTTCCTTGCTAGGTCTGGTGGTTTCTTTTTCTTCTCATGTTTTCTTGCCCACTTGTCTCCTAATTTTTCAAACCCATTGCATTTGAAAATATATTTCACCATTTCTACAATGTGCAATTGCATTTCTGAAAAACTCATTGTCTTATTTGCTTCATCATCCTGACACTTGTTCACACTTTCATTATTTAAACAGCAGGGACTGTTAATTTCTTCATGTTTAAATTTTAAATTTTAAACATTAAGCAGTCTCTCTTTTTTGGGGTCTGGGTTAATTTGTTCCCCCATGCTCTCAATCTTTTTAATTACTGCTGCTTCCTCAAAGCAGGTTTGAAAAATCCCATCTCTAATTATATTTGTTTTTTCCTGGGCTGTTAGTGTTGTAAAGACCATTTTCCCCCATCTTTCAATGCTTGGACTGTCTGCGATAGTTTCTGTTCAATAATCTGTGAATTCTGAGATTCTGAAATAAACCCTGACATAATTACTCCTTCTGCAGCTTTTTGAACTTTTTGAGTAGGGACCATATTAATTAGGACAGTCACAATTTGTCTCGGCACTGTCTGTGCATCTGCAGTTTGAAGTATTTGTACTGAATCAGTCCCATTTGAAGCAGTGACACCTGGAGATGTCACTGTCTGTGCTGAATCAACAGGCAGTGGGTCAATCTGAAAGGTCTGCACACTTCTCTCAATCTGTATTTCTCTCTGTTCAACAGAAGCAGTAGCCGCTGTAGTACTTGCTGGTACACTATTATCAGAATTTTTAGTGGGAACCACATAAGGTGGTGGACACTCAGTTAATAATACATCCAATATTTCATCCCCTGAATCATTATTCATTTGAAGCTTTTTGTCATCTTTAATTCTCTTCTCCTGTATCAGGTGCTTTACCTTTTTATCCTCACTTTCTTTGTCTCTTGCTGTCTTTTCCCACATGCTTAAAGCTTCAAACTGTGCAGCTCTAGATGGTGTCTTTATTTCACATAACACTTCCCTTAATTTGTAATTAATTTGTAATTCAAAAGTACCATCTTTTGGAAATCTCAAAGGACCCTCTTTTTTAGTAATCTTGCACCATTGGTGAACCCACATACATGAATTTTGTCCCCAATTGGTAGACATAAAATGCACAGGTGTTCCCTCAGGAGCATCACCAATTAAAAACTAATTTTTCACTTTACCTCCCAACAGTTTCTTAAAACCTTTAAACAATTTCATTTCTGGAATATTTTAATGCAATTTCTTTTCTTCAATGCTGTCAGTTTCAATTTCAGTCAGTTTAACTCCTGCTACTGACCCTCCCTTCACAAAATAATACAGCAATGTACTACAAAGTTTTTCTAAATATATTCTTATTAGAAACAACACAAAACGCTGCTACTTTGTCTGCTCCACTAAATAAAGTTATAGTTCAATTACTCCAAAAGATTCTGTTTACTTCCAGTATAATAGCGACCAGCGTCACTCTACTCCCAAACAAGTGAAAAGAGGTCTTGGTACTGCTCTGGGGATAAGGCCAAAGTTTCAAAGAGGACTTTTTTTTAAAAGAGGTCTTGGTACTTCTTTGAGGATAAGGCCAGAGTTTCAGAAACAGACTTTCCACTATTTCATACACTCTCCTTACAACAGAGTAAGTCCCTAAAATAACATCAACCGCCTTTCACTGTTTGATATTTCAACAACAGACAAACTACTTCTGCAGTGTGATACTTTTCCACACTATTCCTCTGCCCCTGAGGCTAGAATAACATCCCGGGATCTTAGGCAACTCCGTACCTGTACTTCCAGACTACATAAAACAAAGACACTAACTTTTCATATTAGTAACAAAAATCATTAATTCTGTCCTATGAAATTACCAATTTAATCAATAAAACCATCAAGTCAAAATGAGCAAAATTTCATCAACAGTCAAAACCTTACTATTTTTTCAACACTACTAATAAAACCATCTAACACATAAACAACAATTCACAATCCTATTGATACTCACACCACTCCAGCAATCGCCTTCTCGCATTACCTTCCAGTACCGCTTTGCCAGTCTTCAAGTTCTGGGCATTGGAATCAGGAATCAGGATTTTTTGAGGATCTGGATATTTATCTAACTTGGGCAATTATTTTGTAGCGCTACTTAGGCATTAACCTAAACTATGCTTCTTTTGGTGATGGTGTTTAATTAACCATAACTCTGCTACCAAAACTGATGGACCGGAAGTTTCTCGGTAATTTCTCAATGCAAAACATCATTACCTCTTGTTTTCCGCTTAAGGCGATGGAACTTTGTCACCGTGTGATCACCATTAAGAGACTTTGCATAAACATGAATAAATCAGATGCAAATAAATAGTTAAGGCAATAATGAGAGTTGTGAGTAATTTTAAAGGGTTTTATTTTCTAATCAAAAGTCAAGGTTCTCTGACTCTTTATTCATTAGTCAAATATCAATCAGGTTACAGAATTGAAAAATAGGAAAAATAGAATTAATACAGAACATACTATAGATTGCATACAAAGTACCCCATACAGGAAGGAAACCCTATTTCTAATGGATAATGAGGCATAAAATGTGAGTCAGAACTCTTTAAAGAGTTTCAGGAAAAATATAATGCAAAGAGTGAGTAAGCTAAATCAGTATTAGCAAAAATCTCCCCTAAAGAGAAATAAAATGCATAGGACAAATAAGTCTTTGTAAAGCCAGTTAGTCAAAGCATTAAACTTAGGGTTTTAGCATCTTAACCTGTCCTGTTCTCTCAGCTGATCTCTCTGCGCTCGTCTGCCTCAGCCTATCTGTCACACAACAGACGCTGCCCATGGCCCCTCCTTTCTATCTCTCTCCACAGAACTCTGAAAAAGAGTGTCTTTCTGCAAGCATAAGAATATGGAAAAAAAAAAACACACCAATCAGCTAGCAACCAATATTTCTAACAAAAAAACACATGACTTGGTCTTTGTAGCTTGTCCAATGGGAGCTTCAGAACACATCGACACCCCATGGGCTGACTGGACACGTCATCAATCAGGCGAGTTCTTTTAACACATTTGAGTCTTGTGCTAAATGATTTCATCTCTTAACATTCTAAAAACAATTACATTTTCTGCAACAAAAAGTATTAATGACGCGGAAACAGAGAATACATATTATAATAATCAAAAAGAAAAATGTGCGCTTTGCAGTTTTCACTCCACGTTAAAAAGTGAAGTAAGCTTTGTTTAAACAACTGCATGGAGATAAAAGTATGCTACAAACGAAGGTCTTTTCATGAAGAGACAGAAACAGGAGGCGTAAATTATAAGAAAGGTCTTTTCATGATACAGGAGGAACAGGGAGGAAAGAGCACATTCCATTTTTTATCTCAAGGCCGAAGGCCGCAGTGAGCTGAGCCTGCCAAAACAAATTCAGCCTTTCTACACTGTAAAATGCGTGTTAATTCAGCACAAATATATGCTACTTTGAAAGTTCAAAACACATTTTATAAATTAAATGCACATTCTATAGTGAGGTCAAATCTAAACTAAAGACAATTAAACATGAATTAAGTAATTGAGCATGGTTTTACATGATTCATTAGACTGAAAGCACATGCACCAAAACTCTGCATGCCATTTAAAAAAATGCAGTTTGTGTCTGAAACTTAAAGCAGCCTTTTGTCATTTAGTAATACATAAATCTTATAGGTGAAATCTGAGCTCCATCAGTCTCGAACCCGCTTCCCCAGATTTTAGGTCCACAGCCCTAGTCCTTAGGCCACACCCTCTCCCCGTTATTTGATCTTAATGATGGAAATAATTATACTGTTATGCTGGTACAACATTTCTACAATTTCCAAGGGATGCTGACTTTGCCTACAAGCTGCCCTCGTAGCTATGCTTTTACATTTGCAGTATATGATGAATTCATTATCTCTAACCAGAAATGTTATATGCAGCTTACAGTATGAATCACCATGTTTTTTCCAGCAAAAAAGACATTTCGATTGGAAAGTTCATGAACCCACTGCTAGGTCTATGCTGGGTTGTGGGCCATACAGGATAAAAAGTGTACACAAGCCAAAACACAATCTAGATTTTAAATAGCAGCTAAACGAGTATACTGTAAAATTGGTTTCAGCAATTATTTTGCCATGAAATTCTATTTCAGTTAAACTGTCGTCATTTTCTGTATGTCATGACCTTGACTCATCATGTACCATTCTCTCACACAAAGGCAACCTTTAGAGGAAGAATGTGAACTAACCCTGTTACTCTGCCATAGATAATTTGAGATTGTATAACATTTTTAAGTATGTGATAATCGCCGTCAACACTTAGTATAAAAAAGTATGAAAAAAACGTACTTCAAATTTTAAAGCACAAATGTAAATTTTAATCAGTATTTTCAAAAACATAATCTGCATTTGTGCTATAAATGGACATTTGCGTTTTGTAGTTTATTCACTACCAATAAATGACAAGTGTTCCCTGAAACACAGTGCATGCACAAGCCACTGATGGCGTTTTGAGGTCTCAGTTTTGACAGAGCAGCTGGCAAGCTGACTTATTTCTAACAGTACCCATTAAGTGGGCTTTTGGTCCACCCATTTTATTCATTGGCTTTATTTGACCAGCCTTTTTGAGTCACTGGCTTGAGACTTAAGGTCTGATTTAAAGTTTGGCAGGCAGATTATATACCTTTACTCCCAGCATGGCTAGGTTACTCCGCCCTCCAAATTTAGAGATTCTGGTACAGCGGACATCTCTTGCATTTCCAGGAACTGCTGTCGTGGCAGTTACTATAAATGCATTGAACGTTTGATGGAAGGTCAAATATAACAGGGCTGTAAGTCAAACATTCAAGATTTTTTTCTTTTTAAAAACAAAATGTCAAAACAGGATTTTGTTTGTGAAAATAAAAATAAGCAATGACCCCCTCACCATGAGAGTTTTGACCCTTGGTGCGAGGGTCATTTTGCAGTTTTCACAGTCCCTTATTGCCAGGTTTCACCTGGCACTGACAGACAGTGAAAACTTGCCACTTGCCTGCAACACTAAATAGGGCGGGTGGACAAATGGCAAAACGTCAGACGGGCATAACTATGTCACCAGGAGCTCATCACCACCCACACCCGCAGAGCCGGACACATCCTCTACCCCATCTTCGCAGGAGGGACAAACATCCACTTGAGCCACACCACGCAGCCCCTCTGGACACACCACCACTGTGTACACTTCACCTTCAACACCACCACCGCACCCAAGCTCGCCCCGCGCCTGCCACGAAGGAACTGGAGCAAGGTCACAGAGGAACACCTCAACACCACCCTCTTCCACGACCCCCCCTCCGCCACGACCGACGCCAACTCTGCAGCCAAAGAACTACACCACTGCATCACCAGCTGCGCAGACAAGCTCGCACCCCTCCGCCACCCCATCAGACAATGCCCCCTGAAGGCCGCCTGATTCACCACCGACCTCCAAGAAGCCAGGCACTCCTGCAGACGCCTTAAGAAACTCTGGAGGAACAGAAAAACCACCGAAGACCAGAACACCTACAGGAACGCTATGACTGAATACCACCAGCGCATAAGAGCCACCAAGAGGACCTTTATCAAGAACAAAATCCACACCAATGCCAGTAACGCCAAAGAACTCTTCAACGTCATACAGCAGTTCACTAAACCCCCCAGCAAAGCCACGGACGTCACACCATCCAAGGACCTCTGCAACAAGCTCAGCCCCTACTTCCACCTGTAAATCAAGGCCCTCTACAACAACTTCAGCGAACAGAGTCCAGACACCACCCTCCTCTCCACCACCGACAACCAGCCAACCATCACCACCTGGAAACTGGCTACCATCGAAGACACCGCCACGACCATGAAGAACACCCTCTCAGGAGCCCCCATGGACCCCTGCCCGCTGCACATCTACCACAGAGCCGCCACCGCCATAGCACCCGAACTATGCCGGACCATTAACACCTCCTTCGAATCCGGCTCTTCCCCGACGACTGGAAGTGGGCAACGGTCAAGCCCCTCCTCAAGAAACCCTCGCCTGACCCGACGGACCTGAATAACTACTGGCCCAGCTCTCTCCTTCCCTTTGCAGCCAAAGCCACCGAGAGATTCGTCAACGCCCAGCTGACTACCTTCATTGAAGAGAACGCCATCCTCGACTCCGCCCAGTCTGGATTCCGCAGCAACCACAGCACCGAGACTGCCCTCCTCGCCGCCACCGATGACATCCGCATGCTACTCGACCAAGGCCACACAGCGGCCCTCATCCTACTTAGACCTCTCTGCAGCCTTCGACACCGTCTCCTACCGCACTCTCGCCGCCAGACTCCACGACGCTGGCATACGGGGAACCGCCCTCGACGGGATCTGCTTCTTTCTCACCGGCAGAACTCAAAGGATCAGACTCCCACCCTTCCTCTCTGAACCCACAGAAATCAACTGCGGAGCACCCCAAGGATCCTCGCTCAGCCCCACGCTCTTCAACATGTACATGGCCCCCCTCGCCGCCATCGTTAGACAGCATGGGCTCAGCATAGTATCCTATGCCGATGACACCCAGCTCATCCTCTCCCTCACGAAGAACCCCGAAGACACCAGACTCAGCTTCCAGGAAGGAATGAAAGACGTCACAACCTGGATGAACAACAGCTGCCTTAAAAGCTCAACTCGGAGAAGACAGAGGTCCTCGTCCTTGGACCCTCCTCCACCACCTGGGACAACACCTGGTGGCCTTCCGCCCTCAGAAACCTACCCACTCCATCAGACCATGCCCGAAACCTCGGCATCATTCTACACTCCTCCCTCACCATGCCCCGCCAGATCAACGCCGTCGCCTCCACCTGCTTCAACTCCCTCCGCAACCTCCGCAAGACCTTCAAGTGGATCCCCCCCGAATGCAGAAAGACCGTCACCCACGCACTCATAACCAGCAGACTGGACTACGGTAACGCCCTCTACGCCGGAATCAACAAAACCCTGCTACACAAGCTCCAAACCATCCAGAACACCGCAGCCAGACTCGTCCTCGGAACCCCACGTCATGAGCACATGACCCAGCACCTATGAGACCTCCACTGGCTCCCCATCGAGAAGAGAATAACCTTCAAGCCACTCACCCATGCCTACAAATCCCTCCACAACATCGGACCCAAATATCTCAACGAAAGAGTCTCCGCCGACTTCGCCCTGGCAGAGACCCCACGCATCCGCAGAACCAGAGCAGGTGGAAGAGCCTTCTCCTACGTCGCAGCAAAGACTTGGAACGAGCTCACAGTCAACATCAGACGCTCCCCCACTCTGCACACCTTCAGGAAGAGCCTCAAGACCTGGCTCTTCAACTGATCGGAGCTGCACCCCCCCTAGAGCCTTGAGACCCTCACGGGTGAGTAGTGCACTTTAAAGCTTTAAAAACCCCTGATTGATTGATTGATGTTGGAGTACTCTCCGCTGTGGACTTACTGAAGGTCAGTCTGACTCTAAATAAACTGTTGCAACAGAGTCACCTCTCCGCCAAATTCTAAATCAGGCCCTTTATCAATTATATATTGGCTGAGCCCATTGGAGTATTCATCACTCACCTAATGCACAGTGGTGTAACAAAACTTGAGCCCCCCCTGACAAGTACACAGAGGGGGCCCCCCTGTCTGACCCACCACCTACCACATTTGCTGAGGGGGCCCCTGGAGCTCAGGCCCCCAGCACTGCAGAGGCTGAGGGGGCTTATGTTATGACACTGCTAATGCCATTGGCTCTTTGATTTTATTCTCATGCCTCCACTCCTGTGCTTGCATTTGACTGCATGAGGCACTTCTCTGCAACTATTGTGCCGTCGGGTTGCTCCTGTTTAGTACCGCCTGTTTATCTCACTCTAATGTGCCAAGGCTGCTTGCATAACACAGTATGACCAGGCATATAGACTTTAGCATCGCTTGTTCTTTTCACTGCTGATTCTCTGGCTTCTGGCTCTCTTAGTTGTCAATGCAACCAGGCAGTGCGCAGCTGTATGTGTATTAGAAGCAAAGTGTGAACATTTGATGATATGCATTGCTGTGCTTCTTTTCACACAAACACCATGTGCATATACACGAATATACAAGCACTATGTACGCATCTTACCTATCCGTGTGCTTTCTTCATATGTACACCTAATGGTCATTTTGCACTTGAGTGTAGGGCAACACAGTGGGTGAGGATAGGCCCCATGCCCCTACTTATTGTAACATGCGTATATATGTGTGTGTGTGTGTCCAGTTACCGCCGCTTGGTCACACCCCAGTTACTTACCTCTGTATATCTTTGGGTTAATCCTATCCATATTCAATGCTGTCATTTTATGACATCTCCCATTCTTGATGATTGTGTGTATACATTTTTGTGTGTGTGTGAACGTGTGTGTTTGCAGGTAAGTCTGCGTATGTGTGCCCCCGTTCAGCACATATACATTGTAGACTTTGAGATCTTTGCAACCCCTGAGCCACCTTCACTCAGTAAGCTGTTTCTCACTCTGTATGGAAAGCCCACAGCATTTGTTCATATCCTCAGATTTTCCCACAGCAATGTGTATAGACAAGTGTGATGATTATGGCTTTTACTTATCTTACAAATCAGATTTGCTCCAATTAATTTTGTTATCAAAATACTCAAATTGAGTTATCTGCATGAGTACTCATTTGTCGTGCCTGTGCCTGCTCTCCTACCTCATCACTGGAACATTTTCCTCTTCATGGCCAGTTTTATGTAGTGATACCTCATTTTGCGTTGTTCCCCCATGCTGCCCTGTTGTGACTGCGGATGGTTTTTGCAGAGATTTTTCTATCAACCCAGATTGACAGGTGCATTGTGCATATGCATATCAAGGTTTACCGCTGTGGACTTGCAGTACGCAAGCATTTTCCTATCTGGTCCTGCTTCCTATTTAGGGCCCGATTCCGATGTCGTTCGGAAGGCCTCCGAATCGGATTTGGCTTTACCGGATTCGATTCGTAGCCCTTGTTTACGACCGAATCGTACACTGGTCCGAACGACTAAGTACGATGCGAAGATCGCGTACATGTCGACCGAATCGTTTCCGAACGCGATCATGCCCGTACGACTCGTCAGTAGACGAATCGTGCCACGCAATGGAGCAGGATTTTGACCGAGCGAGTACGATGCACGATTGTTAGACTTGGCATCTCTTGGCGTGTTTCCCCTGAGTTTTTTGCTTTCTGACCTCCCGGTTTTGACTCTGTTTGTGCTGGCTTAGTGTTTCTGCGCACTTTTCTCACTACTGATCAGTGGTAAAGTGCAAGTGCTCCTGTGGTAAAATGTGTTATGGATTGGTGTTTCCATGATTGGCCTATTTGATTTATGTGTCAGTCCCTAATAAAGTGCACTGCGTGTGCCAGGGCCTGTAAATCAAATGCTGTTGGTGGGCTGCAGCACTGGATTGTGCCACCCACACAAACAGCCCTTAAATGTGACTCTGGCCTGCCATTGCAGAGCCTGTGCGCAGTCTGGTACTTCCATGTCGACTTGGCAAGCACACCTACTTGCCAGGCATTAACCTTCCCTTTTCTTACATGTCAGCTACCCCTAAGGTAGGCCCAGGGTACCCCAGTGGGCAGGGTGCAGTGTATGTGAAAGGTAGGACATGCCCTGGTGTGTGTGGCATGTTCTGATAGTGAATTACTGCCAATTTCATTTTTCACTATTGCAAGGCTACCTGTTCCCCATAGGACAGAATGGGAAGTTTGTTTATAACATCTTATAAACATAACTGGCCCTGGGAACTAGGTAGGAAAATAAAGTTTAGTATGCCTGAACTCAGAATCTAAAGATGCATCCTTTAGTGAAGGTGATTTTTACATTCTGTGTTTGAAAATACCACTTTTAGAAAGTAGGTATTTTCTTGCTCAGTCATCCTGTGTGCCTCTGCTGGAATGTGGATTGCCTGTCTGGGTTTTGGATGACAGGAGGCTGGGGAGCAGGAGTGGCTCCAGATAGTCTAGGTGGGTCAGGAAAGGGCTGCATAGTCCTGGGCTGCAATTGGGGAAGGGGGAGGAGATTTCCTTGCACCTCAAAGGGCCTGGTCTGCCTCTGACAATGCCGTCTCCACCTCCTGCCAGGAAGTCACACCAGAGGAGGCAGAACTGGTTCTGGCTGGGCACAGACACTCTCTGCCTAAGAGATCAAAGGATTTTGGGATATATATATTGGGGCCCAGACCCCTGAACTTTAGAACTCATTTGGACCAAGAAGACTGCCAAGAAGAAGAGCTGGAGAAGCTGTGAGGAGGAACTACCACTTTGCTGTGTCCTTTGCTGTGTTGGCCTGCAGTGGCTGCTTCTGTCTTGGGCAGTGAAAGGACTGGACTGGACTTTCTGCAATCTACTTTTGTGAGTTTCTCCAAGGGCTTGGGGTAGAGATTCCCCCCTGTTCAAGAAGTCTCTGGAACAGCAAAGACTTCAAGTTCTTCTGCCCTCAGCACTGGGGACTGTGTGTTTTGTGCTGCAACAGAAGAAAAAGCAACCCGACACCGTCTACGACGCCGCTGCCGACTCCGTGTCCTGAAGGCACCGCAGAGGGCACCGCCGCAACGCCGCACCGCGACCCTGGTCTCACCAACGACACCTGCTGATGCCACCACCGAGCTGCTGCGCGCAACATGACCTGTGGGCACCGCACTCCGCACCGCCTCGCGACGACACCTTGGTATCCCCGACGACGACGCTCCACACCAAAATCTACGTCTCTGCTTGCACCGTGGTTCGAGGGCACCGCACGTAAAGTTACACGACGCACCGCCCTCATCCCGCACCGCAGTTTTGGCCTACCGACGCCAGCGCCATCGACTCCAGTTCGTCAGCCGACGACAGCGCTTCAGCAACGACGACGCCGCTGCTTGCACGCGACCTGCCAGCACCGCGACAAGCACCGCATTCACTTCGCACCGTGACCCTGGTCTCACCGACGACGCCATCTGATGCCGCCACCGAGCCGCTGCTCGCACCGCGACCTGAGGGCACCGCACGCCGCACCGCTGCACTTCGCACAGCAGCACCCGACGCCTGCCGACGCCAGCGCTCCTGACTTCAACAGAGAGGAGTTCGATCTGCAACGCATGCGACTTTGAGGGCCCCGACGACTCCTGCACCGACCTCCGGAACCGACTCCTGCGGACGCCGTGCTTTCGGAAGCTCAACGAGAGGTCGCTGACGCCCTGCATTTCTAAAAGGTACTGTTTGCGTGTCTTCCCGACACCGCAGCTGGCCCGCGACGCCGTTGTCAGCCAGAACTGTTTGGATTTGTTTGCTCACAACGCCGTGATAGCCCCGGACTGAGCTATCGACATCAAGGAACTGTTTTTCATGCATATTTTGATAACTGAAGATTTTTAAGTACTGTATTGTGGATTTTTATCATTTTTGGTCTTGTCTTAAGTATATCAAAATATTGGATATTTTTCTAAACTGGTGTGGTGTCCTTTTGTAGCGCTTACACTGTATTACTGTTGGTTATGTGCAAATGCTTTACACACTGCCTCTAAGATAAGCCTGACTGCTCGTGCCAAGCTACCAAGGGGGTGAGCAGGAGTTATTTTAGGAGTGTAACTCCCTTATCCTGACTAGAGTGGTGGTTTCTGCATGGCTTTGGCCCATGCCCTAGCCTACCAAAAATCCCATTTCTAACAACGATCCGGACAGTCGCTTCGCCTCGTTTTTGCAAGACGAAACGGCTGTCGGAAGCGTAGCAGGCCCCCCTTCACCCGGGGCCCTCCGAATCTGTCACGGGGGGTGCCCATGGGTCCCCCCCATCCAAGCATGCACAGTGTGGTGGACACCATGGGGTGTCTGCAACAGGGTGTACGCTTTCCCCACCCACCCCTTTTTTGCTATGGGAGCCTGTGTACGCGTCTGTACGCAGGCTCCCATAGAGTTGAATGGAAGTCCGAGCGAATCGAGTCCGTATGCTTACGGATGCATCGTACTCGCTCGCTCGGACTCCCGGAGCACATTTCGTACGGACAGCCCTCCGGATACGAGCCGTACGGAGGGCTTTCCGGACGAGATCAGAATCAGGCCCTTAGTAGGTGGGCTGGCCAGGCTGATGTTCAAGGCTACTGCCATGAGCAGTCTCATCAACTCCTGGAGTGAGAAGTGTTATCAGTGGCTGGAGACTGTCCAAGTGGTATGCTGTCTGGTGGTGCCTTAAAGTGCCCCGGTAGCATGTTGTGTGTTGCACTCCTTGTGGTGTTACAGCCATGCAGGAAACGTGGATCCAGTCCAGTGAGCAGTGGTGGCGGGTCTGAGCAGCCTACCTTTCCCACAAGTTACATTCAAGTTTCCAGGGAGCTTCCTAGAAGGTGACAAAGACACCTCATCGCTTCACATTGTGCGTTGGTGGGTAAGGGGCTGATAAGCTGCAGCATATGCCTCTTGTCAAGTATGAGGATGCATAGGGCTCCACTGCAATGCGATGGGCTTGAGACATTCACCGGGAGAGGCAAGACGCACCTCTGGAGACTCCACATCCACTCACTGTAAGCAAGCTATAGTCAGGCAATGGGGCAGGCGGGTGGGGAGATCCGGTTCCCTTCATCACCACCTTGCACGATATTTCTTTGTTGGATGTTGTCAATAATTTCTGGGAATGTTTTCATGTTTTCTACAAGAGTGTTTTCAGGGTCATTATCACTTCGTGCTTCACAGATGTTGTGTCCACCATTAAACAGGACTGCTGAGGTAATTTTATCACATCCACACAAGATAAAAAAATATTTGTTTATTTAAAATTACATGTTATAAAACATGCTGTTGTTTATGGGACACAGTGCTCTGGACTCTGCTTCATTGTGTTTAAGACCTGAAATGGCTCCATGTTTTCTCTAAGAGAGTGAGTGCTCTGTCAGGACATATTTTCATGCCTGCGTTCATATGAGTCTGTACGTTTACCAACTTTCCCAACACATTTGTCTTAACTTATATGCCTTTTACTGACTGGTGTTAGTTTTCTTTTATTATTTATTATAGCTTCCATAGAATTTCTCGAGTTTCTTTGAGTTGGTTGTGGCGATGCACTACCTTTGATTGTCTTAAACGTGCACTGCACATAAGCCTTTCATTAAGCATCTAACTTAAAGGAATTTTATCTGCCATAGCAAACTTTACTACATGTTCTGTTTCACTAAATGCAAAGTCTGAAATACTTTTATGGTTTTCTGCTGAAATACTTATGCTGTTTTTTATTGTTATTTTATTGTTTATCTGCTTAGTGCTGCATTGTCTGCCTGCGAGAATATTTTCTGCCAAACATGCGCAGTGACTTTACCTCAAACTAAATGTCTTTTCTAACCTACTTACATGCTGTGGTAATTGCTATAAACCGATTCCTGCATATCTTAGCCAAGCCCTTGAGGACATAGCGTGGTTGATCTGTGAAGTGAATAGGCATACCACATATTGCTTGAAATCACAGATTCTCCTACATTTTGCACATCCTAAATACCTGGCTACAAAATGCTCTCCGAATCTCAGATTTATGTACATGGAGAAGTTTTAGAAGTCTGGCATTTGCATTTTGCACATATAGTCATACCTAATGCAAAGTCAACAGACTTACTTAACCCTAAAATATATCTAATTCTTTATATAAGCACATTGTATGCATTTTACTTATATTCCACTTGTGATCTTAATATGAAAATTTATGCAATTTGAATTTTCATGAAGTACCTGCACTTTCTAAACAGTATATTGTAAGCACACTCTTATTAGGCAATATCACTTCACCTCCAAACTTGCATATAGTGCTTTACCTTTGTAACTGGTTTTATGAAGCCTTTTTTATGTTGCTATGATCAAATCCACATGGTAATAACCTCCTATTTGCAGTGCAGCATAGGATATGCACATATTTGCATTTCCTCTGGTCTAGGTGAGGCAATTAACTTATCTTAATCATGGTTCTTGATGTCAAAGCAGGTTTTTTCTAACGGTAGTACAATCATGACTGTCTTACTGATACTCTTCTACCATTAGTAGTCCAGTGTACATGCTGCACAGTATACCTCTGGTGAAGATCAGATTTTGTAATGCATTGTACAATCCACAACCTTGCATGGGCCGATCAAAGGGTATCACTTTTACATAATGAAGACAAATGAATAACAGCACTCTTTCTCCTGAAAGACCGTCTATACATATAGACACTACCAGAATCTGAGGAGCAAAGCCGAAACGGGTAAAAAATGATCCTCCATCACCTATCAAATCATCATCCAATCGTGTACTTTATAAATTTTCAAAGAAGTCATTGGACTTTGTTGCGGGGATTCTGCACATACACAGAACTATGCGCAGGAAAACAGGACCTCGGTGTATAGGGACTGAACGTTCCTACCACCTTAGTACCCAAAATCCCAAAACTGACTAGCTATAGTGTCTCATTCGTTCTCCTACATAATCATGAAGCTACAAATGATTAGACAACCCAGAACACAACACTCCCGACTCTCTCAGGAATTGCAGTAGCAATACATACCCTTTCGCTCACTCACTCGTACTTGTCCACAATAAGAATAGTCAGAGTCACTGTTATAGTTCAAAATGTTTATTTTAACTATCGTGCTCTATAATGCAGTATACAAGCCACTAACAGCAGCAAAATGCATAAACCTAAAACATTTAGCATTGTTACAATTCCATAGAATATGAAGGGGGATGTCATCATATACAGACAGTGGAAAAAGGACTATAAGGCCTAACTACCCTCCCCTTGGTAAGGTGAAGTTTTTATATAAAGGAAGATCTCTGGGCTTTGTCAGCAGACCCCATACCTTAGTGCCTAGATGGAAGTTTTACATCATAGGAACAGCATAACTCTTCTCCCTGAAAAGGTCCCTCTCCAAGTGTGTGTTAGAACAACATGCATCCCCGTAATATCAAAGCACGAGTTTCCAGTAGCGCAGCTGTGTTGGCATGTTTTGTCTAGATGCTAGGGACTGACCAGAACAGAATAACAAGGGGCATTGTTTATCGACCTTGCACATCGTGTTCAGACTAAACTCCCGGAACAGGCAAAGCACGCAGAAAGCAGACAGTTCTCATGTGAAAGGCACAAACAGAGTCTTGCGAAATAAAGTAATGTAGTAACGTGTGCAAAAGCAGCATCATGACAGCCGAGCTCATGCTAACTTAGCAATGTCGACAATGACCCTAACAGCCATATAACAACTTTTAATGTATGCCACTAATAAAAAGTTGCAACAAATAGCTGATAGGTCAGGGGCTATGGTAAAATTAATTGTGGATGTGGAAGAAAGGATCAGTGATGTGCAAGATGCATCAAGGAGAGTCGGTAAACTAAAATATGAAATTATTTCATTGAGGAAGTAGGCTGAAGAAATAGAGAACAGAAATAGATGGGATAATTTGAAACTTCATGTCTCCTGGATGGCACAGAGTGAGGTGACAGTCTTACCTTTCTAAAATCCTTTATTCCATCTCAGGTAGGTCTAAGAAGTATATCGTCTGTTGCCCTCTAAAGAGTTCACCGACTTAGAAAGAAAACACTGGCACATCACAAGGATGGAAATCCTAGAGGAAATATAATGTTAAAACTAGAGTACACTGAGCTCATGCAAGTGCTTCAATCTGTAACAATAAAAAATAAAAAACTGATTTGGTCCAGAAAGAAACTCTTAATTACTAAAGAGTTATGAAGGGCCACTGTGAAGCACAAGAAAGACTTCTCATCCATAAGGAATACTTTGAAGCTACTAATAATGGAGCACCTGATTTAAAAAGGAAACAAACTTTTAAGTAAATTTACACTTTGGATTCTATTTACTACTCTCAATATTCATAAACTCTGAGTGTAAACTTACTACTAAGTGCACGATGCACTTTGTTTTGTTTTGCACTTTTTACCGTCCTAGTAGAGCAAGATTTATAAGACCACATGTTTTAAATTTCAGGCAGTGTAGGTAGGCCTTGCTGTTTCTTCAATTTGGTCCCAATGAGCTAATAGACCTATCAATGGTAAATTTGTTTCTGCTGCTCTGACCATAAGGAAGCATTTGCTGGATTTTTATGCCATGACTATATCTATCTTAAGGTGTCTATCATGTTTTTATTGATATATGTTATCCTGCACTTAAGCGTTATGTATTAGTTGTGGATGTCTGTATTACTTTTTAACTTGTAAGTCTTTTCACTGTCCAGTCGACCTGCTCTGGATTTAGTTATATGTGAGGGTAGTGCCAGGTCTTTATTACCACTTACATAGCGGACTAGTGAAAAGGTTTTTGTTTTTAGGTTTAGATATCTTGTGCTCCTATCCTCAAATTGTATGTTTATTTATAGGGTGTAGGTATCAAGACTTGTGAATCTGTTTTCAATTTTAATGTTAATATACTAACTGTGTGGTTTTACTTGTGCACTCTGTTTTAAATTCATGGTTAATGTATTAACTATGCTTTTTTATACAGTGTACTTTTATGGTTTCCTTGTGGAATACGACTTAAGAATAAAAATACTACTAAAGTGTAAGTTGTATGCCTCCACCCTAAGAGAAAAGCAATTTGCCTAATGTTGTATGGGTAGGTGACATCACTCCATGAACACCTCTTACTCCTCCCTAAGCCCATACCTTTTAGGATTACGGCTTCCTTTTGTCCCACCCTCTCCCCTGTGTCCTTTCCACATTTACTATGAAAAAGTATACTTACATGTGGGGAGACCCCATACACAGGGTGGAGAACATCACACACATAAGCATAGGTAGAACTTACATTTTGTAGTACGTTTTCTAGTACTAAAAAATGTACTACAAGATGGTTTGTGACTCAATCCCATGGTATTACATTTTTCTTCCCTGCTTCTTAAATATCACAAATAGTGGGAAAACATACTCATTTGCTTTAGTTATATTGTGCTTTATGTCTCAGTGTGTATGTCAATTTTGTTAGTTGGGGGCTGGTTGTCATCATGACATCAACACTCCTGATTCAATTGTTTGTTATGTGTTTTTTCATGTCTGTGCTATTGTCCTTGAATTTGTTTTTCTGCCTTTTTTATCTTCTTCAAATACATTCTTTCCTATTGCTTATTTTTATGTCTTGTACCTATTTATACATTTTTTCCTCGCTCTTGCGAGATACCTTATTACTGTGATTTATTGTCGTATTGGTTACTATTTATATATTGTTCTTTTACATTCCCACTACCTTTTTCCGTCTTTATAAGTGCTTGTGATTATTTTTCTTTTACACCTGTCTATATTTTGAGATGTTGTTTTATTGAAAATTTTGATAAATTCCCATAATTATTATATTTCTTATAGTGTCATGATGTAGGGGTCTGGGTAAACCCAACAAAAGAAAAAAGGCTTTAACTGATGTATCCAAACTTAACACATCTGTATCTTTTTCTAACCATCTCATTCTAAAGACATTAAATCTCTAAAACTAAAGAAGCAAATGGCAAGTAATGTTTTTATATGCCAGCTAATAATTATGACGGATGTGTGGTAACTGTTGAAGTAATATCACAGAAGCATGACAATGATGGCAAATGCTGCTATCAAGAAATTCCACTTATCCTCTTAAATTTGAATGGACCAGTTCAAAACAACCCAACTTTTTGGAATGATATTAAATTGAAAATAGCTCTCGTTGACAATGAAAATGTTATTGTGGCTGGTGATTGTAATTAAATGTTGTAGCAATGCCTTGATAGAAAGTCAAATTATAAATTCCTCACAGGTAAATCTCTAAAACTATTTATGTTTCATGGAGAATTTGCATGTCCCAATCTAAGGGATGCAACATTTTTTCACCACTCATGGTTTGCAAACATAAATTGATCATGGAGGAGGATTAAGTTCAGAAGGCCACCACAGGTTGGACTGTGGTGGTCCACTTTGACTGAAAACTGGAATTTCCATTTTATCAGAATTTAGTTTTGGGCGATTTGTCTCCATCCAACCTGCAACTCCTCTAAGGCACTCTTTAAAGTCGTAAACGTCTGCCTCTGAGTTGTGTTGGAAGGAAAAGAGCAGTTCAGGGCCATCGGCATACAACGCTACCTTAACATCCCAGGTTTCGATCAAATTCGCCAAGGGGGAAAGGTAAAGATTGAACAAGAACGGACTCAGAGCAGATCCCTATGGGACTCCACTCAACAGTGGTTTGGGTGATGAAGAAAAAGGATGTAAATATACCTGTTGGGATCTGCCCTCCAGGAACGATTTGATCCATGAAAGAGCCTTGCCCTGAATACCAAGGTGACCAAGTCTGTTCATCAAAGATGGAATGTGACACCGTGTCGAAGGCCGTCGAAAAGTCAAGAAGCAGCACAATGCGTGTTCTTATCCAGATTCTCCCTAACCAACTCCACCACCTCCAGGAGAGCCTTCCTCATGCTATATCCTGCACGGAAGCCCAACTGAGAGTCGTGGAGGATGGAATTTGTCTCCACAAAGTTGGATAGCTGTTGATTAGCCAATTTCTCCAGAATGTTTTCGGAGGCTGGGGGGAGAGATAGGGACCTGTAATTACTCAGAACAGCTGTGTCAGCATTCAGCTTTTTAAGGAGCATCAGAAGTGATGCCTTTTTCCTACACGTGGAAAAAATGCTGGACATCAGTGAGGTATTTCAGATTTATTTTAGATGGAGGTTAAAGTGCTGGGTCATTAGTCTGAAGATGTGCGGGGGGGCTAGTGTAATCAGGGGAGCCAGACTTACACTTTATTATCTCATTTAGGGAGCGTTCTTCTGAAATAGGGGCATATTCATAGAAGAATGGCTTGGGACGGGGGATGGCATTGACATTCTCCGCAAAAACTAAGCCGGAAGCTAGAGTATCCTTCTGTGTTTTCTGAAAGGAGGAGTATAGATTTTGAATTTTCTCATCCAAGAAGACGGAAAGTTTTTCACAGGGTTCGGCTGAGGGGATAATAGCAGTTTTGGCCCTTTCATGGAAGACAAAGGAATTCACAATTTTAAACACTACCCTGTAGGAATTAATTGTTTGGCTCAATATGATGTGCAAAGTATTCTTTCATTGCATTGCGTGTTTTCTTTTGGAAGCTACTAAGCACTGCTTTATAGAGAATCTTAGCACTGAAATCATACGATTTCCTCCAATTGCACTCTAATTCTTTGCACAGGCTTTTCTCAGCCCTAAGGGTTTGGGAGAACCAGGGTGCAGAAGGTCTCAATCTTTTTGCCACATACTTTGTTAAAAGTACAAGATGATCTAGCGATTTAGTGATCCAATTATCAAAGAGAGAAATGTCAGAGTCAACGAATCCTTGAAGAATCAATGGAGAGTAGCTGAGGGAATGAGCAAAAGATTCTTCCTACGGATTTTGCTATTTCCTTTTCATTTCTGGGGAGGCACGATCCTAATCTGCGGTAAGGAACCCTGAAACAGAAATGGAATACTAAATTGATCAGACCAGATCAAATACTCCAGATCGTTGACCTGTATGCCAGGTACATTAGAAAAAATCAGGTCTAGCATATGGCCAGCTCTAGGGGCCTGAACATGTTGGGCAAGGGTCAGACCAGACAGCGTTTGAATGAGCTGGGTGGCTACGGCGGAAGTGGGATCATCTGCTTGCACATTAAAATCTCCCAGGATATTAAAATTAGCATATTGAAGAGAATAATGTGGGATGCTGTCAAATGGTGCAGTAAAGCAACTGCTAAGGCAGTCTGGAGGTCTATACACCAGCAGTACAGAAAAGTAAAAGAAGGAAGTGAGTTTAAAACTGAAGACAAAACCTTGATATTTCTACACTGGCTTAGCGGAGTATGAACGCTTCAAGTGTATCCTTGAAAATAACAGCCACCCTACCACCCGCCTTGTTTCCACCTGGGTGTACCACCAAAATACAATAACCTGGTGGAATTGCCAAGGGTAGGTCCTGGTTACAGCTGTCCTTCATCCATGTTTCCATGAGGAATACAAAGTCCCATGTGTTGTCGGACAGAAAGAGGAAAATCTTGGAGTTATGTTTGGGTAAACACCTGCAGTTGATAAGGCAGGCCTTATAGCCCACTGGGACGTGCAGTAAAGCAGGTGCTGTGTTAAGTGGAAACGAAGCACGTCAGCATCATGAATAATCCGCCTTAGTTCAGTGACATCATTGATATTTATGTTTTTAGCCACAAACCTCACAGGAGTAAGCACTCTTAACCCTAACAAGAGGAGAAAATACATTCTGAGTGCAACAAGGGTTGGCTTATAAAGCAAGGAGAGCCTCTTTGGAATATCTGCTGCCCTGATAGCTGGGTAATTGGGCGCATGGCTGGCGCTGCCCACGGACCAGCTGAAGGTCTTAATATTTATTAAATTCTTATGCTGATAATAGCACTCTAAGATGGGCTAGTTTAGAAAACACAGTATTTAATATTTGTTTGCATCTCCCCCTCCAAAAAGACCCACCTCCTCTACAAAATCAGACCAAACAATCTCACTTGATTGCTCACAATCCATGAACCTCCGAGGGAAAGATCCTACCTTAGCCCCCACTATAACTTACGACGATCACCATTCTACCCCTCTCACTGCCTTAGAGCCAACTGCATCCCAACTGATCCCTATAATCACCCATCTGGAATTCAAATCCAACACTGTACTGAGAGAACTCTCCTCAATACTGCAATACGAAAGGACATCAAGATCTGCCCCAATTCGCCTCCTAATCATACAACCATGGCAAACACCAATCCGGCCACAATCACACACTCTCTCTCTTCTTGCCCTACCACTTGGTCAACTATCCCCTATAATCAGTACCACCTTAAACCCAGATGCATCACAACTGGAATGTCACAGCTAGAAGCAGAAATGCTGAGACACACATATCTCAATGCCAAAGCCAACATTGTTACCCCAAGATTTTGATTATCCTTGGCACTAATAGGATCCCTCCCCGGCCATCCACCCAACTCACCACAATTCAGCTTACTCATTCTGAACCGAAAACACTACCCAAACTAAACTGCATGTTATTAAACTGTAGGTCAGCAGTCAAGCATGCAACTGAAATAGCATAAACCATCCTACGTCACAAAATTGACATATGTTTTCTGACTGAAACCTGGCTAAATAAAGGCTCTACTCTTGATGCATTCATTACCAACCAGAATGCAATTTCTCTCCATTCCATCCTGCCCATCGACTGGACTGACCACCACCTAATTCTATTTGACCTCTATGCCAATAAACCTAAGCTCCCCACCCAAACCTACCGGCCTAAGCAGTGAGCAAGGAACATGCACCAAATTCCCCAATCAGAGCTAAAATCTCTAATCAGTTCCCGAATCCTCCCACCACCCAACTGGACTTCCACTGACTACCTCACCTCCCACTATAGCACAACAAAGACCTTAATAAGGAGAGACGACAACTGAGATTGACTGAACGTACCTGGAGAAAACTACCTTCACTGATCCATCTCTCCCTACTCCGAGCTGAAGGTCTAAATTACAAAAAAGATATCTATCAAGACAAATCTTCTGTCTTCCGAGCCCAACTCAACCACTCCAGAAACATACCTAAAGACATCTTCAACCTCATCAAACACCAAACCTCTTCTATCTCACAACATCACACTGATGTCTCCAACAAGCATTGTGAAGAGCTCGCTAAATTTTCTCATAAAAAATAAAAAACATTGAACTCGTGCTAGACTACAGCACCTCTTCTCCCGCTACCAAAGTTGACCCTCCTACTAAAGAGGGCCCTCTCCTTGCTAGCTCCTCAACCAATGGTACCCCCAAATCCGTCCCCTCAGAGGCACTCCAACAACAATCACTTACAACTGAAAAACAATGCATCCTGGTTGAAGTTTGAAAATATCTCTGAAAAAGAAGTCCTTTTTGATGTTTTTTTTTATTTATATTTGAAAACTTTAATAAAGTTGGTAAACTAAACAAATATTGTACAAGCATTTTGGAATTGTAAATATAGTCATGTGCATGTGTTGCTATACATTTGCAACAGTTATCCCCATGAGCACATTTCAAAAACGTGTTAATGTATCTTTAAAATATATACGACGATATACGGCAGGAAGCTTGAGAAAATCAGGTGATGCAGCATTATGAAAGAAAACTGGAATTACTTTTTGAAAGAAGTACAATAGAGCACCTGTCTGGAATTAACATCCTTCAATAGACACAGCAAGAAGGTTGCTAAAAACAAGAGGAACGGAGTCCTTTAGCACTTTCACCAAAATTAGAAAAAATTAGGAAGATACAATTTCCGTGCCACAAACAACATCTCAAAAAGGCAGGAGTCAGGAATCACCAGAAGAATCACAATTCACTTATGGGCAGCAGACATTGTAAGAAAATAGTTTGCAATGGTCTGTCATTTAGAGATTTTAACACTGAATTGCAGTTCTCTGTTAGCATACTTAATTGAATGATATTGAAATCGCTCGTTACACCAAACAGAGGGTAGTGTGTGCAGAGTTATATTAGTGACTTTAGACATTTCACAATACCATTTTATAATGAGAAAAATTAAGAAATAGTTTCAAAGTCTTGATAAATTCATCAAATGTTTAGTTACTTGCATCTAATATTTGAATATTCAAAACACAAAAGGCAAATCAGCCAATATGTGTTTCACAGAAAGATGCGGCTTCTTTGGGGCTTTTAAGTTTTTTTTGTAGATTTTCAAATTGTAAACTAATACACACATCAATCCCTGACTAGGTAAGTCAAAATGTAATGGTCTACCAAATAATAAGTGAGCATTCACATCCAAATCAAAATATGCTCTAACTGTTATTACTTACAAACAAAAAGTTAAATTGTCTTTAATATCTCCATTTGCATACAATACATGAAAAATAACATAGGGGTTGATTACGATGGCGGGCGGAGGCACATCC